>VCRD01001177.1:0-24918 GCA_006783055.1 Trinorchestia longiramus | reverse complement strand
GGCAGCAACAAAGTCTCTGGCAGCAACAAAGTCTCTGGCAGCAACAAAGTCTCTGGCAGCAACAAAGTCTCTGGCAGCAACAGTATTCTGTGTTTCAGTATAGGAGTTCAGTGCAGAACACCGGCATTCCGTCTAACATCTCTTGATGGTTGTAGTAGCTGTTGATGACACTGTGTGTCCAAAGAGAAAAGCACCAATTAATGTGGCGTTGATAAATAAACAAGGCGTTGGTTGCCAGTCCAATGTTTCAGTTAAACTATAACATTGGTGCCACGCCCTTGAGGCTGCACGTTTTTTGTGCCATTGAAATAACATATGCAATAAGTGAAAAAAGATATTTTTTTGGATAGAATGCAAAAATCTTAAGCATGAGTTTTTTATGTCTTGTAACATAAAAATGTGGTAGGTTAATACGTTTAAACAAAGGTCGATAAATTTCGATGTGGGAGTGTCAGTAAAAACTTCTATTATCACTGAGCAGGGAAAATAATCGATAACGGTACTAAAGCCTTGTATCCCGCGACACCAGCCCTCCAAGTCGCGCGAAGGTTAGCGGGAAATCCGCCACATGTCTGCATCTTTAAAGCAAGATCACCTGCTGTAACGTCACACCAGACTAAAGCGATTACTGCGGGGCCAAAAGTCAGTTAAAATGTGGTAGAAGCAACACACTGAATTTTTGAGTAGCTTGACAATTGAGATAATTCTGACGCTGTAGTTTTGGTAACGAAGAAATAACAAGGGAATAAATTTTTGAATGCCGTGCCTTTGCATTGCTTGAATACTGGACGTTGTTCAATCAAAAGATGCAAGCAACATTCTTCTAACCAAGGTGGACACTCCAAAAAAATTTTTTATCGAAAATTTCAATCACAATTGAGAAGTACATATCTTTTTTTGGAAAAGCTGAGCAGCAGCTGGTGTATTAAATTATTCTATGGGTATTATAAAATGTTAAGAGATTTCCTTAAAATAAACTCAAGCTATGAACACCATATTGCTTTCACTGGAACTTAGTTTAGCTTTAGAAGCAAAATAGAACTTAATTGCTTTCTAATATTTATTTTTTCATTCACAAGAATGATGCCAATAAAACGTTAGAAAACGTCTTGTGAGTTATTCAATAGATACTCAGAATGCCAGCTGAAACTGCTTAGCGAGTAGCTTAGTATAATGAATAGTCATAGTATAAATGTAAGGGCATAATTTCATGTTATCTCATGTTCAGTTGGCGCGTTTCCTGAACATGAGACTAACTACAGCCGCCCATCAAGCTCCCTACTCTATCGGTCCTATGTTGAACGATACCTTAATGAACAAGTTTTACTAATGGGAAAGCTTACTGGCAACAGAATAGTCGGATTCTGCAGGAACAGAAACCATGTTTAGCCGGCCCTGAAGGCGCGTATACTAAACATCTGACGGACTACAGCTACCACCGCAACTTCCTAGCCAATCTTACCTATGCTATTAAATCTATGCTATTCAATCTACGCAATCTATGTTAGCCGATCTATGTTAACCAATCTATGCTGAAATAATCTAATACATGCTGAGATAATCTATGCAATTTAATCTATGCTGAACTGACACGGGTAAAGGCGCTGCCGTAGAGGTCAGGCCTGATGAGAAGAAAAAATAGCTTCAGTACTCAAAAATAAACAAATATCACTAATCTAAGTTTTAATGTCACAAATTTACCTACTCTGCAGCACTGCTAAGTCTCTTACCAGTTGCGGGGTAGAATAAGAATAGAATAGAATGAGGCTATAGGAACGAACCTTCTGGCCCATTCTTGGGTCGGATAATTACTTCGATAATTATTCGGTTGTTTACGCAAGTCTCATGCCGTATTTCTAGCCGCGTCAACCATGTCGGCAGCGGGATTCGAACCCGGGTCTTTCCGCTCGCAAGCAGATTTGCTCACCAGTCGACCAAGCTGGTGATGTGTAGATGAATTGCACACTGAAAACGTTAACGGGAGCGATCGATCAAAAAAATTAACATGTTTCCTGCGATGGGACCCACCGATGGGTCACTTAGGTTAGGTTCTGTAATTTTTTCCAAGTCTTTTATTGATTATGTGTACAAAGTAAAGATTTGCACCGGCTAGGCAATCGCAGGAAACGTGTTAAGAAAGAAATCGCGTGCAAGAAAGACGGATTCATCTACTGACAATAAACATTAACCATTAAATCACCGGGAATAAACGTATTAATCAATCTTGCAACCAAGCGAACTATTATTACTTCGATTGGAACGGTTTTAACTCAAAAAATAACGTGAAATAAGAATAACAAGACATCATGCACCGGTATTTTTGAAAGGACAGTTGTAGCATCGATCCTCAGTGTTGGATGAAATAAAAAGTGTTTCGTATAATTAGGGGAATACATGCACGAAGTTTTTTGGGAAAAAAGTAGCTGAAGAACACCAGTAAAAACTTGCACCTGAGCAATAGATGACCCACAGACGCATATTTCAGTTGGATTAGCAGAGACGGCAAACAGATTTCAAGGTAATGATACAATGACGTTTTATGAACTGCCCACTCATTTTCGATTTTGTTCAGATTATTCACAAAAAATGTTGCAGGCACTCCATTTCCGAGCTGGTTTATTTGTAAAAAGCGTAGGGCATTCAAGATATTTTGAAACTTGGTTCATTTACTCCACTGTTTCTATCTAAATCAACGGAACAATTTAAATCATGTGTATCATGCAACCACTGGCATTGAGACAGCGGAGTTCTAAGCGTACACATAATAAAATGAAGAATCGACAAGCGACAACGTGAGGAGGAACAAAGGGTGAACACAAAGTACAGCAACTAATATAATACTAAGAAATAGGGATGATATGTAGCTATTAAGTCTAGCCTAACCCTTGACGACAGCTACTAAATAAATTTTAATAGATTCCACTGTGGCGTAATACTATACGCTGTGTGCCAAACTCCATGCATGTACCCAAAAAACTAGTACGAATCTGCACAGGGAATTAGTTTTTTCTTGTCATTTCTGGTTAGTAAAATAAGGTGATATGTTTCGCACAAGTCTCTCGGTTACAAAAATATAGAGCTTTTAAGTTGAATCATGCGGTGCAACACCAACACCAGCGGTGGTGCAAAGGAATTCATACTTTTACCTCTACTTCACTAGCATGTCATTACTGTTCTCTACGGAGGTCAACTCTTCAGATGTATTTTCGTACTAGTCCCCACGAGAAGACTCGTTCATGCAGTTTCATAACCTTAGATGATACGCTCGCCCGTAAATATGATACGCTCAGCCATGGATATCAAGTCGCCTTAGAAGCCACAAGTCACAACTGTAGACGATTGTAATAAGCACGTTCAAAATAGGCGAAGAGTTAGACACATTTAAAGACTATGTGTCAAGTTAGCTTCATTAAGATGATTTAGTGCACTTCATCATGTAACCCTCACCCTCATTCTAAAAAAACGAGGACTAATATTAGCTTCAATTTTCCTCAATTATTTGCACCAATAGAATGCATTTTTACCTGAAAAAATGTACAAAATTACCATTTTTACTTCCCTCTTAACAAATATTTTTCACATCTATGCAGATTTTCTCAATACCCTCGAGTAGCAGATGAAGGTTTGAACGGCAAACATGCTTACAGCGGCCAAGGGCTTGAGGTATAATACATTGGCTATGTGGAAACTACCCTACACAAAGTATCGTAAATGGCAATTATCATACATGTTCTGGTCGAAAGCTGTATTTCAATCACATGCTGAACCTCAGAAAAGAAGGAACTGGGGCTTGAAGAATCTCCCATTCCTTAAGTTATACACTCTTCTCACGTAACAGTTATCATCCTAACGAATGTGAAAAATACCAAAGTATATTCAATAACTCCGTACTGTGTATGCGTTAATTTTCCATTGATGACGTTGGATTATGTATTCAGAGGCTAACACCGGTTCCTAATAAATTACACTATTACACAACGGAAAACTCGAGCATTTCGTCTACCTTGTAACTTATGAAGAACTTTTACAAACCACCTCAGAGGGGCTCGTAAGTTTGACTCCCCAACATGAGTAATGACAGAGACATCTCTCGATGGCACTTGACATGTATCGTAGAAAAATGTTGTCTTAAATTTGAGAAATGAATTGCACATAGAATGAAACTGAATTACTTAAACTTTATCCACGGGTTAAACTATTGACGCCTCGCTCCAAGATTTAGTATCCGCAAAATTTGGTCACACAAAAAAGCTATAATGATCTGCATTTTCGGTGCTGTTGTACTGTATCACGTTGAATATTGCTAACAACTTAAATCGGATATTATAATAAATTAGTTCAATATTCTCGTTTAAAATCGGAATCCAGGATACATCCGGAGTTGCAGATATTTTATGTGTCACCTGATAAACACGTTTAAGCATTACTTGCCTTACATATACATACTCGTACATACAGCAAACAAAACCCAGAAGTCTTCATGTCTACATGGGAATCCGCGTGATTATACTCAATGTATCGAACACAAAGCATCAATATGCAAGTACAGGACATGGAACCTCGCTTTGAACATTGAGTGACTGTGTGTTCAGTGTTCATCGATACCCGTGCTGCAGGCAGGAGGTCCATAGGACGTTGTCTTATCGAGGAGGCTCAAGGTTCTCGTGTGCTAGACCCAAACTCTAGAAGGCTATTCTATTGAGTAATCGTTAGGTGATATCGTGAGGGACTTGTGAAGCTGACTAAAAATTGATGCACCGTTAAAATGGATTTGGTATAAACATGGCATGAGCATGGCATGAGCATGGCATGAGCATGGCATGAGCATGGCATGAGCATGGCATGAACATGGCATGAACATGGCATGAGCATGGCATGAGCATGACATCAGGATGGTATAAGCATGATATGAGCATGGCATGGACATGATATGAGCATGGCATGGACATGACACGAGTATAGTATGAGCATAGTATGAGCATGGCATGGGTTGAACATGAGTTTGACACAGATTTGACATGGGGTAAACCTCGAGAAGTTGGTATTGAATGACAGACACGAAATTCAAATCTGAGGGTTAACAAAGGTTTGGTTAGGAACTGATAGAGTTGATATTTATAAGTTAACTTTAGGTTAATATCTGGAGGCTGAAATGGATTGTCATTAAGAGTCTAGTATAAGCAAAGCATAGAGAGGTTGACAAAGGGTCAGTATAACATTAAAAATGCTTTCCAAGAGTCATTAAACTGCTACAAAGGCTGGCAGGGATTTGTCAAGGGCCGTAAACTACGGGCAAAATATGAGGCCACAAGAGGTTGGCCTATGGGACGTCGTGTCTTGAGGTGTGTGTATTCCAGAAGGCCTATGACTAAGAATTCGTAGAACTTGCTTCACGCTTCCATCATTAACTTACATACTAACCCTCGAAGACCGACTAACACACCAAATATCTCAAGGCAACAATTCTGGTGTAGGAAACTGCCAAGTATTGAGGTTTCTTCAGTTTGTTGATAATTATTAGGCCTCCCTTCTGCCGACTCCATAATATTGGACGCTCGTTCCGCCTACATTCCTGCAGCTCAACTACGGGTAATCCGAACTGAAAGGAAATAGTATTACAAAATCAACCCTTAAATTAAGAGCGTGTGCACTATTCGTGAGATGGCTGGAGGAGTTGGAGCTAAGCCCCCCAAGAGGGAGGAGCGAGGGCGCGGGGAGATCGCGCCTGCTATATAACGCTACTTGGGAGAGGGCCACCGTAGTCTCTCTTTAGACTTCGGGGTCGTCATGTCTAGATTAAGATTCATCCTTGTGCTATTGTTCGCCGCTGTCGCTGCTGGTGAGTATACGTGTGCTATGTGTGTGTTTGTAGTTCGTCTATTTCTACAACGACCACATCGCTTCATTTCGGTAAGAGAGCCTACAGCTGCTCAATGTAAAATCAGCTCCATATTCATTCTCAAAGAGTTTTCTGGTATGAATTTCGACTTGCTCCAGTTTTTCAATCCATAGATTCAATTAGTTGGCCTAGCGTCGTGTAACGTGCAGTGGAGAGTTTTCCCTTCTTTCTTCATCCTACCTTCCTAATCCTAAAATCGTTCACGCGTGAGCTTGCGCGTTTTTTTTGTGTCACGCTGCGGTCTGGAATAATGCGAACAGCTTCAGAGTGGTGATGATCGAGTGCCGCAAAACAAAGAGACGGCAATCACTGTGACGGTTGAAACAAAAGCTTACACTTGGTGCTTCGTCAACTAATTTCAGGATGGACCAAGCAGCCCTGTCTGTCAAATCAGCGACTGTCAACTGTTCTGTTGTACGAGTACCTTCCGTTATCGTGAACAGCTCGCGTGAAGCAGTTCGTGATCGACAGTACCTAAAAGAGAAAGTGACGCATTCTGTCAGACTCAGTAGTCTCACGAACCACCAGCGATTCAAAACTTGCCAACGAAATATTCGTTGGCGATTATAGCAGGCTACTGTTTATCGCTATCTTAAAGTGCATGAACCACGAACTCGTGAATTCAAAAGGCGTCCAAGAACGGATTGCCGAATATTAACAATTTAGTAAGCGAGTAAGTGAGCATCGTGTTAACTTTGTCATCGTAGTCTCACAAAACACTTCCCTTCCATCAATTATGTACTACGCATACCATGGATAAACAACTGGTAGCACAAAATACTGAATTTTTGGATAATTTGATAAATAACAAAGTATGAACGTAAAATAAGCTGCATTTCCATTATTTAGCATTTGTACAGGTCCAACTTGGTCCTTTTAGCCTACAGGAAAACCCTAAAATACGTCAAAACTGAATAAATGAGAAAAATCTAAATCTCAATGATTCACCTACTAATTTTGAAAAAGTTCAACATGCAGGAATCATATTAGCATGAACCTCATGTTCGACGACACCACAACGAGGCTTGATCTAAGAAGTGAGACAGTAAAGTTGAGTCCATTACGCAGTCACTCGCGCTATCTGGGTTTACAATACGAAATGCAGCACCCCTGATACTCAAAGATGATTGTACAACATTCAGGAGCAAAAATCCGCTATCCACTCCTTTTGAGACTCAAAAATTTACTCAAGAGTGCAAATCTGCAACCCACTTGGTATCATTCACGTGTGTGAATGCGTTCTGCACTAAGGTAAATGAAAGCTGTATGAAGATGCTGCCTCATATTAACACCGTGAACTTTTAGTGATATGATTAATATTAAGAGCAATTTTTAGATGAAAATCCAATTGGTTTTGTAATAACACCGATGAAATAAGTTGCAGCACTCGTTCCTACAACTAAACCATAATTGTAAATCTACCAGACAAGTAAAGTTAATGTTTGAGAGACATCAAAGCCCCAAAAGGTTTTAAATTATTAGTACACATATTAAACACAAAGTGCTCACAGGTATTTGCTTATTATCCAACGAGCACCTCAGATTTACAAGAGGACTACATCACGTACAGAGGGGTCAATTCCCTGAGATTTTTGAGGTCTTACTACCATTGCACAGTGAGCGATTCACCAACTGTAGTATATATGGCAAAGCTCTAAGTTAGTTAGAGACGCGTTAAACTGAACACGTTTTCTCTACCACAAGGTCTCCATGGACCTAATACTACTAGCGTATACAGTATGCCAGTTCTAAAATGACATTTTTGACAGCATGACCTTCAAAATAAATATTTTCATACTACTTATTCCAGAACCTAACTCGTGAAACAAGGGCTTGTGAAATTATCGTGCTTTTGACTCGTCCCAACTGATTTAAAATTTGTTTATATCGACCTAATTTATGAAAATTTTAACTTGATTAAAACAGCCAAGCTTCTTGAATACTCTTGAATGTAGTTTTCAGTAGCTCATAAAAATACTACAAGCTGATGAACTATTACCAAACAAAAGCGTTTGTGTTGACATCAGCAAATTTATGATCACGTCTCATAGATAAACAGCACATATACAACAGCAAAAAACTTAAATAGAGGCAAACGAAAAATTTTCATACCTAAATTTACAGTTTTACTACTCTTGTGAAGTAAATGTATTTCCTGCTGTCAATTATAGTTGGCTGCCTTGCGTAAAAGAGCCACGCCCTCTACGGGCTTGCCAAAAGCCGGGCACGACTTTTCCTTTCTCCTTACATAACCTCAACTTGCCGTTGTGCATCCTGCACTCCACATCTTTTTTCGTTCTGCCTCCACCCTAATCTTTGTAGTCCTTCTTGTTCATCGTTCGTTAATCCATTGATTGTATAACTTACCGAGGTAAAAGTAATTCATGAACTATTCTTGGCACTTTGGGCTTTATGCGACTCTCTTCGAAGTTGTGTGAATTTATACGAAGTAATGCAACGTAAAACTTTTATGCCTATGCAACGTTATGCTACGTTTCAAGCATGATGAATTAACGAATTGAATTAATTTGAGAGGAAACAGGGTGGTGTGTGCAATTGTCATCTCCCAAAATTTTCTTTGGGTTAAAATAATTTCTAAAAGTTCGAGAGTACGCATTTAAAGATTGATAATACCAAGAACCATATACTTACAAGACGCTATATGTGGCAGAAACTAGGGATCCATACGAGCCTATCATGTAAGGAGACTGCAACGCTGCTAAGATACCGATCTTTCTCCGTGGAACAAGTGTATTGGTTAACTGCATTCTTTCGTAACAATAGTAATAAATTACATCAAAAATTCACTACTGGGACAGTAATTATCACGTAGACGGGCATTTATAGCTTCTGAATACACTGACTATCAATGAGTATCTATGAGTAGCATGGCGACCGAGTAAACATAGACGGGTAAGGCAATCGCTGGAGTCACATCATTAATTTTAACATCATCTTATATATAAGTTCAAGTTGACATACATTACAAACCCAATACTTAAGAACAAAACTTCACATACATTGTTTTGTTCCCTCAGGTGAAATACACTGTCGTGAAATTCCAGCGTGAAGTTCTAGCACATGGTTTGTTCAGAGTGATAGATAATCCCATAACGATAATTGTTCTTAATTAAACACTGCGGTGGTGCAAGTGACCACCTTTTATCGTGCAGCTATAAGTAACGCAGTGCTACCGTTAAGTCGAGAAAAGTAACAACAATTTTCATTTATTTTGAGCTATAGTAATTAATACACTTTCACAAACGTGTCGATTGAGCTCGAATGAAAACTATTGGCAATAAATGTAGAAGTCAATGACATGGCATGCTACTATAGTGACACACACACTCCGAAATTATACAGATTAGGTAACTGTTTTTTTTAATATGCCGTTCTACGGTGAACTCCAGGAAATTATATTACCACAGCTGAAATTTTTTTCGTTCGCACGCCGTTCTTATAAAGACGTAATTCACAAGATCGCAGCACAATAAGACGTGTTTTTTATCAGCATTATAAAGAGTAGGAACTAAAGAGTAAAGCCTCTTCTCGCATGCAGTAGGACCGGTCGCTGAGCGATGGTGTTGCGGAACCGAGCTGCGGTTCAATGAACCAAGGCCAGCAGCAGGTCCGGCGGTCTTTGGAACCTTCCAGAGCCCCAGCTGCGCACTTCGTATAATCTTCGTTTCTGTATATCTCAGCTGAGCATTTTGTATAACTGTCATTTCCATACCTTCAGTCACGACTACAATAACTCAGCTGTGCTTAGTACACTTTTTTCCTTCGTCTTCAGCCTATGTAATTTTTAGTAACTTATTTTGCATACACTCGTTATCATGAACAATGCCAACAACCAATTACGTATTAGCTATTTGTACTACGCAGTTGGTGATAAGAGCCGATAGCCGTACATTATGTATTTCATTAGCGTAAAAAGAGTTGGGTCACTTTTTCTCAATAAAATAATTGCCAGTACTTCAGTCTACCCATACATCAAAAGCATACCCTCATTTATCATTGGAAACTGCGAGGATGATGAAGTCAACATTTTTTACATAATTTTATGTAAGCGAAGCTGAACTAGAATGAGAAGCAATTAACAAACACATTACTTACTAAGTAACACAAATATTTATTTATTTCATTTAACCAAAGAAGAACGCATCCGATCCAGTTTTGACAAAATTGGATAAAAAAATCTTAAGACATATGTAGGTTAAAAGAATCAATTGATACTGGAACTAATACAGCGGTAAAAAGCAACTTAGCAATGGAAAACTAAAAACAAGGTTTGAATATTACAAAAACTAATTTCCTCAGTAAGTTTCCTCAACTAGCACAGCTGAAGCCCTAATAAATAGCTTAGAATCCATCCGAGAAGTGATAGTACTTCTTAGCAAGCATCGGCCATCAGCGTTACCTCATAAAGGTTGTGATTAATAGTTCGCTTGTGAAAGTAGACAAACACCAAAGTTTTATTGTTATAAAAAATATGGATTTAAATCTCCGGTTCAAGTTTTAGGAGAAGTGAGTTGAGCCTGAGTATAAATACCTGAAATTCATAAAAAAAGTAATCGCGATAGTTAGAGCTATTTCTGGGTACATCGCACTCGGGTCACTCAATGTTTGAATGACGTTGATATTTATGCAACTTTAGTTTTTCATTGTTATCAAGTGAACGTTAGGAACATGAATGACTTCATTGCATCAGCTTCAGTAGAACGATTTCCCTGCCAGGCTTGATGACTCATGGTTTTGATTTTTCGAGTTTCATTTCACAATCAGCGCTAATGCTCAAACTTCTTCAGGCAGGCATGCTTCTATCGTCGAGGTGATATTATGGAAACCAGTTTTCATAAATCTTGTTTTATTAGCTTGATGTAGATAGCAGTAACAGAATATTTCTTCATCTTTCCGCAGTGCGGGCAGAGGAACGAGTCAAGAGGCAGACGGCCGATGCTGAGACGACCGTTGACGAAGATGCCGTAGACGCCTTCACCAAAGAGCTCTGTGCCACCAAAGGCGCCCAAGAATACTTCAGACTTAGCACGCAGGACTGCAGGAAGGTCATCCAGTGCACAGAAGTGGTAAGTACTTATCTTTTAGAAGTTTGCACCATTCATATGTGAGAAAATTAAAGAATCTTCCACACGTCAGGGGAGCTGTTGAATTGTAGTTTCGGTTGAATATACTTGAAACGAGCATTTCATTTACGGTCTCATTGATGAACTTATCACATTGTGCAAATACATAACTCTTGGACTGTTTGATCATTCAACTATTTCTGGATCGTAATATTTGCAAACGAGTAGAATCGTTATCTTAATACCCTAGACCAGGCATGTTCCTTAGTTTAATTAGAATACTGAGACAGAAATCAAGGTTCGATTATAAAAAAATATTATCGCCTGCAAGGGTAGAAATGAGTAAGGAATAGGTACAACACGAAAGAGAATAAGGAAAACTGAAAAATAAGGCCAGTAAGACCGAACCTACAACTGACTCACAAACAACACTGACTTGACGAATGATTCAAAAATACCTCTCAGTGCCGTCAAATTTCCAATGAGTACATGCTATCATGAATACACTTTCACTGTAGCTCATTTTCTGAGCGGCCATAAAGAAATACGAGGAAACTCCTGAAGACATGATACAAGAGTTATTGAAAACCGCAGATGCTAAAAAAGTACGGAGATTTTTTTCATCCACCTTTTCTGCATGAAAAGCTAGCAAAAACAAAGACATAAATCGTTATATGAAAGGGACTGCCAAAACCATCAGTACCAGCACACTAGCAATGTCGAAAACTTGAAATGATTTCAGTAGTTATTAAAAAAAATCGAGTACTTGCATCTGTAACTATATCATGGCTAAAAATCGGTATCGAATACAATTTTGGCACAGCTACATCTGTCGATAAAAAGATTTAATTTGAATTTCAACAAGTTTGAATAACTGAAAGAAAAAACTGGCTACTTGAACTCGATGTTGGGTGACCATATGGGTTCAATGCCACACTAGCGTTCAGCGAAGTATAGGCGATACAATCATTAAGGTGATATTTACCTCGAGCTTTGTCTCTAGGTTCTTTAATTCCTAGTGTGCCTTGTATGGCACAGAGCCCAATTTCTCGCCAACCATTAGTAAGAGTTGCAATTTAGCATCACAGCACTTAGGGTAATTCAGCGCCATCTGACACTTTTTTCGTCAGGTCCTCGCCAAGACTGGATAATTTTATAGTTTTTTAGCTTACTAGAAAAATGCCAGCGAAAAATGATGGCAATTTCTCAGCAACAAAAGAGCGAATTCAGCCCACCAAGGGTCAAGTTTATTAGTTGTATGGCATATAAAGAGGAGACTTTGCTATCGTGTGACCCTAACTGGAATCGGCGAAGGTTTTCTCCCGACTCCATGCGACAAAGAAAGGTGCCCGGTGTGGAATGACCCTCAACGGCCGGCCCCTTAGTCTAGTCCTCGCCATGTCTCTCATATTGCCTCGGCCAAACCAGGTCATGGACTCCGAGTTTTTCGTTTTCCTCCATTCATAAGGAGGTGCATTACGAGCGAGGAAAAGTGGGAGACGTTAGAGACCACGGTTGATAGACTACTCTCTTACAGAATGTTAGTAGACCTCTTCGTCTGACAGCAGGAGAGAGGAGATATTACTGAATGTCACTTGCATTGAGAATAAATAACAATCTCAGTGTCCTGTCTCCTAATGTAAAGTATAAAAGGTATGAGACCATATCTGTTTAAGTCATTTTATAAATGATATCTTCAATTTTCATCTACCAAGAACTTGTACATATTTTATAACGTTCAGAGAATAAAAATTCCGTCGTAATAAGTTAAAAAAACTTTGAATTAATTACAAGAAATCCCTTTCATTCGAACTCTCCATTTTCCCATTTCTTGACAATGGTCTGATAATTCGAAAATAATTCCGCTATTTTACTCTATACCAGCCGAGCAGAGAAAGATTTCTATGTATTATATTTATGACACACTAAGTGAGGTCAAAGCGGTACTCAGACTCAATGCCATTGCAAGTTCCTGACGTAATGGTGAAATAACTGCAGACCACTCACTGGGTGCAGCAAGTCCAGCACACATACACACGCATCGCCACACAAACATGCACCTACACACACATACACCCATCTACACACACATACACCCATCTACACACACATACACCCATCTACACACAC
The DNA here is from genome assembly GCA_006783055.1 of Trinorchestia longiramus. Lineage (NCBI taxonomy): Eukaryota > Metazoa > Arthropoda > Malacostraca > Amphipoda > Talitridae > Trinorchestia > Trinorchestia longiramus. The sequence goes on along the minus strand of VCRD01001177.1, from coordinate 11,805 downwards.
ATACACCCATCTACACACACATACACACATCTACACCCACCCACGGACACAGTGCGTGTTATCCCACTTCTAACCTCTAATCAAAGTTCCAGAGAAATCCTCTCTTTTACGAATGCTCCAGTCAAAGCCAGTAAGGCTGGTTAGTGTTATTATCAAATGTTTCCTACAAATAACAAGAAACATTTACGCCGCTCGTAGATCTGAGAAACAGGCGCACGTAATTGGTATTCTGAAACTTTTATAAAATTGTTCATAGCGTAATCTAGGAATGTATGTAGCATCAACCAGACGTTGCTAATAATCAACTGTTTTTACTTTGAACTGCTGAATAATTGATTATGCGTATAAATTGCGCTTCAGAGATGCAATAGCTGGAAACTATTTTGGAAACTCAATGCAGAGAGATTGAGTCATATACAGGCTTGCGCAATGGTCAGCACTGAGCACAGCAACGCCTACTGTCAGAAATTCACATCCATTGGAGTCATTTGTAGCTCTTGACTACTATTAAACATTTGCAGTTCAAAAATAAACCCTATGATTTGTTCCAACTCGAAAACTATTGATATCAGAACTGGTATAAGTCAGAACTGTAATTTTATTATTATTATTAAAACTCAAGTAACCAGATGCATCATTGCTGCCGAAAGTGCGACCGCAATAATATTTTCAAGATATTCAGGAATGATCACCGCTAGCGCAGTACATAGCGTAAGCCAAACTTGAAACGATGACCATAAAATTCTTATCACTTTTAATATTGGTACATATTTAGTGCGTTTTATTTAGTTAAAAAATTCCCAGTTACTATGCTGACTACCTCCATTTCTCACACACCGGTCGTAAACATCATTACCAACCATAAGAGGCAACAACGTGACAAGAGATCGACACGAAAAGAAAAAGGCTCAAAGAACAAAATAAGGAAAAGCAAAGAAGAGAAAGAGCTAAGCGAGAGGTTGCCTCTCGATTATCCCACACGCGACCTGGCACTTTGTTTCTAAACTTTACGACTCCAGCACTTCCCTTAGTACAAGTTACTGCGTTCATGCCTCTCAGTTCATGTGTATACTTTTGAACTATGAGAAGATAGCAATTTGGTACTCGTGAGCATCCGTGATGCAGATGATTCCGAGGTCTGACCTGGCATTCTCTGCGTTTTGGAAATTTGGAGAGTTCTAAACATGGGAATTGATCATGTGAAAACAATACTTCATATGCCGTTTGTCTTATCTAGTTTTAAGGTACAAATATTTCAAACGTTGCTGTAAATGCCACATGTCACATTGGTTATTTTTACGAGTGTTACTGCTAAACATAAAACAATAAGGAGGAGCATGAGAGGGTAATAATTGTTTTTGCTTTTGATACACAGAAGCAGCGTAAACTGAACAATACAAAACAATTGCATAGTTCGTATCCAAGATGGAATTGAATGGAAATTCACATAGCGTGCAATGAGTGTCTCTTGCATGATAGGAAAAGGAACAAATGCTTTCATGAGCAGCATCTACGGAAAGGGAAAGTGAATGTGACATATGCTGGCAAACACTGCTGAATCCTCACGATGTCACTGAAAGGCATCAGCGTCTATAGATCCTTTCTTCATTTACTAAAGTCTGAATTGGCCGACAGCACTGATACATACACTTCATGCGTAACAAAATTTTTCGTAAAGAGTACCTTTTGGAGGCTGATTTTTAGATACCCCAGTATTAATATTCTGTTACTACAGCCGAATGTGTACAAAGCACACGTGTGTGATGTGGCTCTAGTCAAATGCTTTCATAAAATGGATAAGAACAAATCTCTCAAACAGGTTCACTTTTGGACTAACCTTACTCTGAAAAATACAGGAACTACAGGAACCTCTTCAAACCTGGTAGCTAGCTATGCAGGCAGTCTTCTGACTGAACTTCACAAAGAAGTTTGAGAAGGAAAAGCGTTTCAGTGAGAAAAAACTTTTGACTTCTTATGAAAACTAAGGAATTCATCAAACTGACATTCAGACTGACTGCTTTAAAATATCAAGAATTCTATGCAAGTTTTTAGAAGCATAATCTCCTTAATCAATCCTCTACTTCATGTACAGCTCGAAGATGCTAGATCAGTGGGAGCCAGAACGCTGTTTTGTGTCAGATTCATTAATCTTGTGGACTAGAGATACAATAATGATGAAGCAGTGGAAGCCAGAATGGCAATTTGTGCGGAGGTGAAAGTTCCGTGAACGGAAAGCTTCGGCCCTAAACAAGGCTCAGCGCTCCAGCGCAATGATACGTCGTCTTGGTGTTGTTCCAGTGGTAGGATGCATCAAACTAGACTCCTCCAAATCCAAGTGCGATCACGAAACCATTGGAAAATAAATTTCGCAAGAAAGGTTTACACATTACATACTTTTGGGTTCATTCAAATTAAATAAATGGGTTAAAAAAATTAAACTGTGTGAGGAGATATTCAGAGATATAATTCTTAGTGAACGGTCCTAAAAAAAGATACGAAAATGATATACAAGGAACTTTTGAAAATGATCCGAGGAATGATAAAAATAAAAGTCCCTCATTCTGCCTTCTTAAATTATATTACTGTAAGAAAATATTTTGAACATTGATAGGTCTCAACTCCTGGCACTTGCTGATAGATGCTAAAACACGTGTACGTTAATTTACTATAGTACGCACGTAGTCTATTTCACCTAGCAAACTGATTCTAACACGCGATCACATATTTGAGTAACATTAATTCGCTAAGTTATAACTGAATATTTTCGCTTTGGTGTGGCAACGTAGGAATAATGATACAAATTTAGTTCATGTTGCTTGTAGCTCGTCACCACTGAGAGACAGATTTGATCCGTTTGTAGATGGGGCACAATGTCACTACAGCGTAAGTTTTAAGTTGTGGTAGTTTCACCAAGTTTTTCACCAAGTTCACCAAGTTTTTCCCTATGAATGAAAGGAGTGAATATTTTTTAGAAATGCTCATCCACAGGGCGGAATTCTCCAGCTTACGTTCCCCCCAAGAACAGCTTCCACCATCTGAGTGACGTTTAGTTGAGATTTCGAGCGTTTTTTTACCACTAAGGTTTGTTCATAGGTTTCTTATGATCTTCAAAATCCCTGTTGAAACCTTTCTGATATATCATATAATACGAGTATTACTTAGGGAACTCAGCAAAACTCGTAATATACGTATTTGTCATTTGTCTATTATGACAAAAAAAGTCAAATTTATAAGGTTCGTAAGTACATTTTGTGCCAAATAGAAATTAAAATTTACTCAATTCCTCTCAACTACGAACCGTAATTCTCTGCACAAGAGGCTTTTAAATGTCTTCCAATGTGAAAGTTTTGGAGTTTATTTTCATGTGCGAGAGGTGAAGTCTGATTTTGTCAGCAAAACGATTTTTTACTCTTACCCTTCCGATTTGAAGTTTTGCCTATCCCACACAAAATGTACTTCTCATTTTTTTAAAACAGGAAGGTTCCTCACTTGAACCGTCTCATTTGAATTCCACAGTTTTTTCTGACGTAAAAGAATTTCTTCCAGAAGAGAATTTTCATGTATTATTAAAACTTCATAAGTTAATTTGTGTGGTAGGGAAGGTCGATCATGAGGTAAAGCGTGCTGTGTGTGAAGCAACGCTAGCTCTGTAGATGTTGCAGCAACTCCAGCTGTGGCTTACAGGGAGGCCGAAAGTTGTCTAGTAAGGTCTGAAGTTAAATGTCAACGTGCCGGCAGTATGGATGGAGGGTCGTAGGCTGCCCGGCTCACTGGCCTCACAGAAAGGTCAACAACTGGCATTGTGTGTGCGTGTATATGTGCGAGAAGCAACACCATCATCACAATCACTACCACGACTCATACACTCTTGCTTCTAATAACTTTAGAACGAGAGCCTCTTGATTCACAGAGCAGTAGGGAATATTAAAAATTAAAAACACCGCAAAAACCACTTCATCAATGCAACTAGTTCTGCTGCTTCTAATAAATGCGAGGCGACATGCACTTAGAATTGGTATAAAAAATGACATGGAGAACTTCACAGCAACAGCTACACCATCACAATCACCCATTCCGTTGACGCTGCTGCTTCCTTAAGACTAACAATAGGAACCCCAGCGCGCTAAAGTGAATGGGGTTGGTTGCTCTCGAAGCGCTTGCATTGGTGTCAAAAAGTTGCCACGATCGATAAGCGGAATTTACAATTTCCTTTTACAGGCGAGGTTTTCTATAAACAAGGAACTATATAGAGTCGGTCACGACCGTGCTTGGAACTTGGAAGCTATCATTCTAGTTTTCTCTAGGAATTTCAACCTAATTTATCGGTATTGCGCAACGAAATTGCATGCAATAGGGAAAGCTACCTGCAGAAATTTTAGTTTGGACATCCAAACGATGACGTGGTACTTATTGAGTGACAGACTGAGCAGTTTGAAACTATGTCTTTCATTTGATAGTAACCAAAGAAATTATATAGCATGGCGATTTTTTTTCTTCGACAGGGTCTGGAAAGTTTGGTATGCCCTCCCAGCCTCGCTTTTGATCTGGAGTTACAAGCATGCAACTGGAAGGAAGAGGTCAAGAACTGCGGCAAGACAACCAAAGACAAGAAAGTCAGGCCTCTCACTTCTACGAAGGACCCTCTTTGTGAGGTATAGAGATTATCTTTAAAATTCTTCCAGTTCTTCTTTGCTTTATTATTTATAATTTTCACTTAGTGAATACGAATAGCGTGCTTACTTGGTGAAAACGATTGAATAACTATTTGTAACTTCATTTCGATTTAGTCCAACTGTTGTAAAGTTTGACATAATTTGTAACATAATTTGGCAGTCATTAAAAATGGATTGTTTGAAATAAGTTTAATTCGGTTTCTGTATTTTATAGTCATCCAGTCTCTTGTTTGTCAGGTTTTAAGAACTTGAAAATCTTCGAATTTACCATGCTTCAGTGATAGAATATTTTGCACCGCACCTAAATAACATCAACTTCGTTCTTTCACCTCGTCACTGTTCTCTGAATACAAGTAATTCATAACTGTCCGCAGAACTCAAATGTCGCTTCAAAGTTGGTGGATAATTCTAGGTTTTAAAACGCTCACCTTAGTTTCCAAGCTAGACTATGGTCCTGGTATAAATGCTTGTGAATCAAAAGTTTTAATAAGAGCATTACATTGTGAAAACTCGTTTACAAATTCCACCTTTCGGTCATATTAACTTTGAAGCGTTGTGTAAAATAATATACTGAAAACAATGTATCGGTTACAGGGAGGCAAGCTCGCTTGTGGTGATGGCACGTGTCTGCCCCGTGAGGTCTTCTGTGATGGAAATCCCGACTGCAACGATTTCTCAGATGAAAACTTCTGCGGTAAGAATATATTTACAGAAATGGTGTTCATACTCGAACGTAGATGATATACTTTTCAAATTGTTTCAGTTCGAGTTTAATCATTTGAAAATTAAAAAAAAAATTAATAGTTGTTAACACGTTGCCTGCGATTACCTAGCCGGTGCAAATCTTTACTTTGTACACACAGTCACTAGAAAGCCTTGAAAAAATTACAGAACCTAACCTGAGTGACCCACCGGCGGGTCGTATCGCACTCAACGTGTTAATGAATTAAAATTTTACCGTACGTTTTAATCAATGACAATAACTGTTCTTTGACTTTCAGATATCAACTCTGATCCAAACAGAGCTCCACAATGCGACAAAGCAGAGTGCCAGCTGCCAAGTTGTTTCTGCATCAACAACCCGTCAGAGGTGAGATGGTCTCTTTGGAAAATTTCATCGCTGGACATTTTTTCCTTTCCTTTTTATTGAAATTCAAATGAACTATTTTTAAATTGTTTCGTGTAAAGCATGTACCCGTTTTATTTTCAGACCCCGAACAACATCGATCCTAAGGATGTTCCCCAGATGATCATGATCACTTTTGACGATGCCGTGAATAACAATAATGTCGATCTTTACGATCTCATTTTCTCTGGGCGGTCCAATCCCAACGGTTGTGACATCAAAGCCACCTTCTTCGTGTCTCACAAGTATACCAACTATTCTGCTGTCAGCGAATTGCATCGCAAGGGTCACGAAATCGCTGTGCACTCTATCAGGTAAGAACAATATTTCTAATATTCATTGAACTTACGACATACATGTTTTAATGCTCATATTCTGCCTAAGAATCTCCGCAATCAACTAATGGAATGTTCTTTATCTTCCAGCCACAACGACTCGGCTACTTTCTGGACTGAAGCTACTGTCCAAGACTGGACAAGCGAAATGGCAGGTGCTCGCCAAATCGTTAATCGTTTTGCTAACATCACTGACACGACAGTCGTCGGCGTTCGAGCTCCGTACTTGAGAGTGGGAGGCAACAACCAGTTCCTCATGATGGAAGAACAAGGTTTCTTGTACGATTCTACGATTGTTGCTCCACTAGCTGACGTGCCCTTGTGGCCGTACACTCTGTACTACCGTATGCCTCACGAGTGCCACGGACATATTCAAGTTTGCCCTACTCGTGCCTACGCTGTTTGGGAGATGGTGATGAATGAAATGGACCGTCGCGAAGACCCTGCGCATGAAGAGCCTCTTCCTGGTTGCGCCATGGTAGACTCTTGCTTTTCGAACAAGCCCACTGGTGATCAGTTCTACACCTTCTTAACTAACAACTTCAACCGCCATTACAACACCAACCGTGCCCCGATGGGACTCTTCTTCCACTCGGCGTTCATCAAGAACAATGCCGAGGTTCTTGATGCTTTCCTCTTCTGGCTTGACGAAATTCTTACAAACCACAACGATGTCTACTTCGTAACCATGACACAAGGTCTATACTGGCTCCAAGATATTGTTCCTATCAGTCAAATCGCCAACTTTGAGCCTTGGAAGGACAAGTGTGCTGTACAGGGTCCTCCGGCTTGCCTGAACGGTGGTAACAACTGCAAACTGGACACCTCAGAGCTTCCTGGAGAAACTGTGCGCCTTTCAACCTGCATGTCATGCCCCAACAAATACCCCTGGTTGTTGGACCCTAATGGTGATGGATTATTCTAATCGGTGATAACTTATAAAATATTCCTAATTTGACAGGGATCTCGTAGATTCCCTCCTGTAAATATTGTTTAAACTTATTTTAGAATTCAACGCGTCCGTAGGCTGTTTTCTATTAAAGTGTGATTTTCATCTCGTGTGTAAATTAACTACGAGCGCATTGTTTCTGATTAGGTTTTTCATTTTATGACACATAAGTCTTAAAACACTCCTCTTGGAGATAGTCATCATGTCAAGACTGATATACTTCGATAATTATCACTAAAGTTGAACGTTGAAAATGGCATCAGTCTACAACTGGAATAATTTCCATGCATGTTGTGTTTTTACTACCATCGTGCAGAAGTTCGTGTAGCAGATATAGTGAACAGTTCGCCGTTTTCGATAGTCCCGTAGGTAGGCGGCCCTTCATTTGTTTGCTCATTGTGTTATGTTACAACGAATAAAATGAAAACAAATATTAATCATTTCTTCATTACACCTTCCAAATCATCAAAATTGTGAAAAAGTAATCTTGGAATGTTGCTCATGAAGAAACTCAAACTCGAAGGAACGAAATTATTTTCATGTGGGATGGTACTCGGCAACCGGTTGCAGAGACGCTTCAATACTGATATTTAGGTTTATTAATTCCCAAAACGTTTGATTTAGAAAGTTACCAGAGATCAATGTTATGGGAGCATAAAGTGATTTGCAATCGATAAAAACACCAGAAATCAACGGAAGCGGGAACATCTTCCAATTCACTCCTCGAAGTGTTGCCAATCTTCCCCAAACATTTAATAATAACTTCTATGAAACCAAAACTTTACATCGACGGTTTAACCTTTTCAAGCCAAGAGATATTCAGCTTCACAATAGATGCATCACCTGCAGGATTTTCAGAATAAAAAATAAACAACCACAGAGTAAACCCCAGACTAAAAAGCTCCGCCACAAAATCATTCGACAAATATTCAATCGCAGCACCAGTAACCAACCCTACAAAAACAGAAGACTCGGTCTAGGCTAACTCAGCTTTGTTACTTTTAGGTCACCGACTGGGAGGCAACCAGTGTAAGCTCGGTGCAGCTTTGGGCTCTGAAGTTCACCCAGAGCTGCGAAACTTTCTCCTTCTTCTGGTTTTTGGCTTCAATGCACTTTCACTTTCCTGATGTCATCAGCTGTCGAATTTTTACGTTGAACTCTACTGCCACTTCCTTAAAGAGAAGCCAAACTCGTCAGAAGTATGCGGAACATGAAATCACTCGAGGTAAACAATAATTCATGTATAAATTACTAGAGATGAACTAGTTCCGCCAAAAGCTACGGAGTGCTTCTTGAGGGTCAAGTGGTACGAAGTTAAGAACAAGCATAAAACTTTCGAGCTTTTATGGCCGGTGTTGAAGCATCAATAAAAAGATAAACACCACAAAATAATGAAAGTATCGGGTAGTCTTTAGCAATGAAGTTGAACATCAAAGTTTCTGGGTATGAAAAATCTATAGGATTCAACAACATCCTATTCTTAGGGTGACCTCAGACTCAGCTATGAAATCGCAGCCTAAATTTAACATTTTCATACCTAATAGCAAGTTCTAAACTTGCATGTCTATTGCCAGGAACACATCACATAAATACATAAATTAAAGCTGTGTAGGCGATGGGCAAAAAATAATTAAAATTACTGCATTCAAAGATACAGGAGTCTCAATAATTGTCAAACCATGGTGTCTAAAACTTATGGAAATTATTGATTTTAAGAAAATGTTACAAATACGAAATAAATAAATATCGAATGAGCTTTCCAACAATATCAAATCGATAAACTATGTGAGGAGATTCCAATTTTTTGCGTTTACCTATAAGCTCTATGATGCGCTTCACAGAATGTTCGATGATGAATGGTCCGACCGAAGATATGTTTATCATTGCATCCATACCCACCAAACTTTACTTTGCACACCTCTACATTCAAAGACGTATTCAAATATTTACAATTTAAGAATACCTGAGGACGCACTTGTTTAACCTCCAAAGTTCATTAAGACCGTTGGGCTGACGTCAGAATATCAATAGAAGTCAAAATTGACTGTAAAGAATGAACAAAATTTTGATACTAATGATCCCTGGCACATCATTGCGCTCGTGTAGGAAATTAAAAGTTTGAAAGGCCAGTCCTCCAAAGTTTTACCAGCTTTCAGTCTACAGTAATAGCAATCTGATCAATTTTCGATGTCTGAATGTTTTTCAATCTTGAAAAATCTTTAGCACTATTAAGTAAAATGGGGAACAGAAGCGGAAATATTAATACACAGTTGTTGTCAATTTAAAGAAGACGAAAGTGACAAAATTATACATTATTTATGATAATATAGATAATGGTGTGAAGTTAAACACCGAAAAAATGTGAATAATGATGGTAATTTTACAGTAAACATCTTGCTTCAGACTCGTGCCACATAGACAGAATATTACGGCCAAGATTAACGTAAATTGAGCTACTCAAGTGTTATATGAAATACCTCTCCGGTCGGAAATAGTGCAAAAAAGAAAAGAGCCAAAATATTCAACTAATAAAATATATCTTCACCGTCATACGTCATACTTTTAAAAAAAGTAGAGGAAACAAAGATACAAAATGAACTTATCGAATGTTTTTCAGAACATGAATACCGGAATGTTTCTCTGGCTGTGAAACCAACTGTTTCCGACCAGAAGAAACACTAGTAAACACACTAATCATAACTAAACTTAAGAGACAATGATGTACCCATGGGCCCTTAAAAAATCACTGCCTTTACCTAACAAATACAGATCGCGGCAACAAAACTTTCTCTTTTTGAAATGAACTTCCCTTGAAAAGGAAGTCATGTAAAATGAACTGGTTGGTGTGAAGAAGTTAGCGTCCGAGATAAAATCTTAACTTAAAAGTTCGCTGACTGGACACCAGTAGTTCAGATTAGAATTCGCTAAATAATTAACACGTTTGTTGCGATTGACTGATTGGTGTAAAACTTCACTTTGTACGCATAGTCACTAGAAGGATCTGAAAAAATTACAGAACCTAACCTAAGTGACCCACCGGTGGGTCGCATCGCAACAAACGTGTTAAGCAGTTTTCTCATGCGCATGAGGCACAAATAACTCCAGTTGATAAAGAAACAAATTCCTACTGAAAATTTAATGTGTTAATACTGTGGAGAATCTGATGACAAATTTAAAACTTAAATCTTCCTCTGTAATTTATTTTCTCTTTACTATATTCTTTTCAGTAAACCTTAGTTATATGCGCATGTCCAAATTGAAATGCTACCTCGAGTTTCTAGTCAATAACACGATACAAAGGTTTATTTAACCATTATTCTCTTATGAAAGAGATATGAACAACGATTGAACCTTTCTCATGCAGTAAAAAGTTTGACGTAAATCTAAATCCTTTTTTATTTCTTGTACGAAGTTCAAAATAAAGAATTATCCTTGACCAATACTTCAAAATTTTTTCATTGGGCACAAATTACAGACACATTGTAGTAGACAGCAAACTTTTGTCTAAACCGATCCTTACCAAGACTGCAAACGGGCGTAATATTCCCAACTAATTCAAGCTAGAGCTTAGAATTGCAGTCACTATATTTTAACCAATAAATTAATATCAAATTAAATTAATAATTCAAGCTCGAACTTAAAATTGCAGTCATTATAACATTTCAACCAATGATTCAGGTCTCCAAAAAAGTTAAAAACTGCTAAAACTTTTTTGGTCTGCTGAAATGGTGCTTGTAAAAAGCCGGCGTGCCAGGGCACTACTTTCCAACTGTAGTACTGGCAACGAACACGAATACTACAGGGTGTCTCACAAAAATGTACTCACCCTTTAACCGTCGCTAACATGCTGTCTTCTTTGTGTTGCAGGTGTGAGGTTCGAACCTTTGCGAACATGATTCTTTAATCACATTTAATCATGTTCGCAATGGTTCGAACCTCACACCTGCAACACAAAGAAGACAGCATGTTAGCAACGGTTAAATGGTGAGTACATTTTTTTGAGACACCCTGTATTAGGTTGTTACAAAAATAATGGTCGATTTCAGTAGCCTTCCAGACCTCCCAGCGGCCATTATTTTTGTAACAACCTAATATTTACCATCATCTTGCGTATGATCGTTGCAAATAAAAAAGCATGGCTGTAAAATGGTATTTAATTTAATTTCGTCCGTCAGTCTTAAAATTAAACAAGAAGGATAGCGATAACTCCATAGAAATGGAAGTAAGACTTTAAAATTCGTATTTTCTAATAGGCATACCGGTGGTATTTAATTATGTTAATATCCTGCGAGCTAGAACACTGAGATCCCATAAGTAACTTGTTAGAGCCGTACAATAAGCGGCATATTATAGTTTATCAGTTATTAATAATTAATATAGGAGTTTATTAATAATCGTGATTAGTTAATGATCGATGGTATGAACAGCAATTCACTCCTGGTCAGGAATTCACGCACCGATTTCTGTTTAACAAAAAAGAACTCGAGTGAGTGAGAGGAAGCTATAATAGGAACAGCCACGACTGTAATATTGGTAGTGGTTCCGAGTAAACAGCTGAAATAACAGCACTAGCAACAGCAGCACTAGGTGCAACAGCAGCACTAGCAACAACAGCACTAGCAACAATAGCACTAGCAACAACAGCACTAGCAACAATAGCACTAGCAACAGCAGCACTAGCAACAGCAGCACTAGCAACAATAGCACTAGCAACAACAGCAC
>VCRD01001176.1:163509-173613 GCA_006783055.1 Trinorchestia longiramus | reverse complement strand
AGACTCAGAAAATGAGCGTTGCTTTAATTTGAACACAAGGATTGCGATAGCATGCTGTGTTGAATTTATGGCGTGTAAGATTCGTGTGAATAAAAGCAACAAGGGAAATGGAATATCTTTCAACCATCATCAATAATTATGTTTGGGTAAAAATATGTACTGCCTGAGGGGAAATGGTGATAAAGTTAACTATTAAATATATCTCAAATTCAATCGTTGTAATCAGAGTGACAGAAAATGAGCATTGGTATAACTAAAAATGTTGTATTTGTCGAAAATTCCCTGCTATTTTTTAGCGAAAGAAGGTTTTTGTAATGGCAAATACTTGTGGCCAGTCACTGTACGCGTGGTGGTAAAAAATTATTTAGTACATACAGTGATTTGAACATAAATTAGTCACACTTTTGGCAGAGTGATGTATCACATCCTGTAATATTTTCGTCTCATCATCTAAACATAGACTCACACTAATTTCGGTTTAAGTTTTAGTGAAGGAAAAAATTGACTAAAATTACTGAAAATGAGCCCGGTTGAAATTTTAATAGATGTTCAAAGATCGATTGAGAAATGTCTAATCTCGTCTTAACGTTGGTGCACGAAAACACGTAACTAAGTTTGTTTAAAACCTGATATTTCTCACTGAAATTATGTGAAAGTCATGAGAATGATGTACGAAGTAAAATCAGTAAAAATCCTTGAGTTTTGAATTACCCAATTGTCTATAAAAATTTTAACAGTTTTGTTTTAAAATTAGTCAATCAATTAAGTAGACATCGAATGAAAAATCATTCATTTTAGTATAATTAAAGAACAAATGATTCAACAGTGAAGAGAATACAACGACAATTTAGCATTTTTGTCAACATTTACAGTCCAACTTCATAATTAGTCTTTCGTAAGAAATATTTTGTCGATGACCGAGTAGGATTCATAATTTTCCCTTATCGGAATGATTCAATGGAATGAAAATTGTAATTCTTTAAGCCATAACCAACCGTAATTTGCAAAAATTATACGACCGGGGTAAACTCAATTTTAGCTGCATTTGCTCGTCCTTACCCTCGACGAGGTTGATGCAGTCTTCTTCGTCTGACCCGTCACCGCAGTCATCATCTCCGTCACAGCGGAAAGCAGCATTTATGCAGTTCATGTTTTTACAGCTGAAACCACGGCACTGATCTGTGTAAACGTTTTATCGATTATTCTGTTCACAGCATGGAGACGTCTGTTACAACTAGATTTTCAGTATTTATTATGTCAGCTACAAAATCATTCAAAGAGTGTAATCACAAACCTCTGTAAATGAATTTTCTAAGGAAAAACAATCCAACAGAACTTGTTTGTTGCATTCTTTGGTAGTTCTGTTGGCATATTTCACGAAGGCACGCCATTGTTGTTTCTAGCCACAACACAGTTGAGTTTATTACTTGCCTGCCGTACAGTTGGCCTCATCATTTTTATTACGGCAGTCTGCATCTCCATCGCACAGGTAGTTCTTGTCAACACATCGTAGATTACCGCAGTCGAACTCGTCATTGGAGCATTCACCTACAAATATAACATGTGTTTATGTTCCTCGACATTGTGACCGGGTCACAGTTCATCAGGTCTCAGTGGTAGGGAAAGTTACTCCTGCAAATATTATGCTGTAAATTAAACGGCACGAGTATTTCTACAGATAACCAACAGTCTGAATTGTATGTAATCTTCCAAGTTTCAAACTGCAGCACTCAAAAAAATATTGCTTAAGAGTTTCCATGAAAGCTTCCCGTCGTTTGGCCAAGACTATCTCGTCAAGAAAAATTGAATGAATGAATAAAAATGTTTTGTGATGCTTAGGGGTAAAAAATATGAAAAAATTCTAATAAAGAAATTTTTATGAGTAACTATATTGGTGTCTACAGGTAATCTTGCTTTATATAACGTGTTTTTTCAAGGTAAGTTAATTTTATTACCTCATAGAGCTATCTGAGAAATTGATGAGCAGTCGCTCAAAAAGGATAACCTTTGAAAAAGTAGTATCCTATTCTTCCAGAAGCTCATTGACTACAGCACGAAAGGAATGTAGCTAGCACTAATCTAAAAAAAAGATAAGGGGTTTTTGATGACTTGCTTGACGAAGTTTCAACATAAAGCATAAAAATGAGTCCTTATTGAAACAATATCTTTTAGCAGCTCACAGTCTTCTTCGTAGTTTTGGGAGTTTATTACAATTTTCTGCCTGAACTGCTCTAGACAACAAACCTAATTGATTTTCTTTAGAAAGACTTGCCATGAATTTCCCTCAGTACAGGAATGAGTCAGATTCAACGATTATATGTACTTAATTATCTAATTATACTCACAGTCTTGCTCGTCGCTCTGGTCGCCGCAGTCATCGTCTCCATCACACTTATATCGCGTGGTAATGCAGCGGCCTGTATTATTGCACATGAACTGAGATGAGCTGCAGATACCTGTGCAAGTTCATCAGTATATCAACCGCATGTGGATGTATTATCGCTTTGCAGCCCTCTTATATTACCTCCGTAGTGCTTCAGCGTAAAAAGGGTGAGTGATAAAAATTACCACACTGAATCTGTTTAACATCTTTTTTATTGTATGTTCACATCATTTGTTCATTCACTTAAAAAATCCACGTGCAATGATAGGTATTCCAATTTCTTTCTCAAGTCTGGACAAGCTTGTTGATACTTGGTATGTATCAGGTTGTAGCGATAGTTCTGTCCAGTTTCTGAGGTATAATTTTAGGCATTGTTACTTCAATTCAACCTATAAATAACATTTGTTTTGTCATCTAGATCACTGAAATCGTATATTTTCGTTCAGATTTCGTTAAAATTATTATGATAAAAAACTATTGTTGACAAAAAGCGTACACTCCAATCAAAAAATCACATGGTTCATAGCTGTGAATCCATGTCTTTCATGTCACTTGAACAGGGAAATTGTATGAGTGTGTAAGACGATTGTGAAGATATGATGCCTTACATCAATAAGTGTTACTCTAGCTAAGGGGTTAACGACCTTTCTCTGGCCTTGTACAACTTAAGTATTTCGATAGATGAGCATGTACTCCTGAATTTTTAGGACAAAAAGATGAGTAGAAAAATAAAACTCTACTGAATTTTTAATAGAACTTTTAGGTTTTAGGAACTATAAACTAGCATCAAATGTACCCCTTTAGATGTTCTCCTGGTTGAGAACCCCTGCTCTAGCTCTTACTTAACTATTCTGAACTGCAAACCTGCTTTCATGCCTACATTGTGACACTAATATTTGGAATGTTAGTGCTGTAAACACATATCAAAACTAGAAAAAACTGTCATGCCCAGAAAACTAAACAAATTAGGTAAATACTGCATATGAAAATCACAGCCTTTAGTCGTTCGCAAAGCATGCTTTTTTTACTTTTGCATACAACTTTCAGAGAACCGACAGAGAAGGTTTAATACTTAGTATAGTTCATTTTTCAAAAATGACTTACATTCAACAAAAATTGGTGAATTTACGCCAACTTGACAGGGTCATTGACAGCATCGGTGTCACGGACACCGTGAGCACCGTGATCGTTTTGTTGGCAATAGAATTGCCTTGTTGTATTGCTATGAAAATGTTGGCTTTCGATGATGAGCAACCGTATATTTTTATGACAGTAGGTTTTAAAATAGAAACATAAGTATAGGCGAGCAAATTGAACTCGGCATATTTACTGTTTTTTTAATGGATATTATTATATTCAGAATTCCTTGGTATTTTTTCGGGGAACCCTACACGTAAGATGTGATAATGATCTACGTTGGAAGACGTCATTTAGATTGAAACTAATAAGTGTCACTTAGAAAAATATTGTTTTCGCTCTACGGGAGAAATACAGATATTACTGCTGCGCTACACTATATTAGACGTTTTGAATTCTCAAGACTTGTTTTGGTTCAAACATGAATAATCTAGCAAATATATAAAGACCATTTGTGTCATGCAGAATATTGTCACACAGAGGTAGTGGATTTTTTTGCCTGAACTGATCGAAACAACAAACCTGATTGATTTTCTTTAGAAAGACTGGCTATGAATTATTCTGAGTGCAGGAATGAGTCAGCGTAAACGATCATATGTACTCAATTATTTAATTAGACTCACAGTTTTGCTCGTCGCTGTAGTCGCCGCAGTCATTGTCGCCATCACATCTGTAGCTTACAGGAACACATCGGCCAGTATTATTGCACTTGAACCGGGACGAAGGGCAGGTACCTGAACATTGGTAGCAGCATATGAATGGAAGTAATGCTGAGCATAAATATTTGTATATTCTGTTGTTATTCCCCAGGAAAACACGACTAAACTAATCTTCCTGGTCAGCATCAGTGACAAAAATTAAGCATGTTACTGATGTAGACAAAACATACACAATTGAGAAAGCAAAACTCACAGTTTATTTCGTCACTGTGGTCCCCACAGTCGTTGTTGCCGTCGCAAACAGAGCTTTCGGAGATGCATTTATTGCCGTGTTCACATAGTACCTCATCTTCACTGCACTCAACTGGAATGTTAGAAACTGTTTTAATGTGGTGCACAATGCACGGTTATTGCGTGCGTTTATTGATGGTGATTCTCTATTTCAGCGCGCATAAAATTCTGAATGATAACAGAAAAAAAATAATAATGTATACATACAATATGTATATTATTGTAATATTGTACCTAAATTCAGTGCATACTGAATAATTAATGAATAATACGTATGTTACAGCTGAGTTTTATAAAGTTTTTAACCAGGAAGATTATGAAGTAAAGCAGGCAACGTCATCTTAGATAACAAAGATGAACAAAGGTCAAAGATAATCACTGCTGACTCATGAAGCTATAAATAGGCTGAGCATATAACGATAAACCATGTGATTACTCTTTTATTTATTATTATTATTATTATTACTCTTTTTTTGTCGAGACACTTGCGTCGGTTTTATCCTAAGTCTTTAAAACTTTGATTATTATGCGCGTTAATTGATGGAATTGACAATTTTTTTCTCCCGTACAGAATTACAGAGACTCAGCATTACGGTGTCTATCAGCTTCTAAAACAAATTAAGTTTTGACTAAATATTTTCGCTACATATATTTCTAAAACCTTTTGTCAAAAATAAATCATGCGAGAGTGTAAAACTTGTGCGACTCCTGTTGAGTTAACTTTTTTCTCACCTTCGTTGCCGCAGAGCTCGTCACTGAAATCGCCGCAGTCGTTGTCACCGTCACACTCAAACGATGCTACTATGCAGTTACCGTTACCACATGCAAACTGATGCGATGAACACGGTTCTTAAAAAAATTACGCACAATTTAGAGTCATTACCGTTACATTGTTTTTAATATTTAAATCCAATTAATTCTTTTTCAAAATATAATTTCATGGGTAATCATTGTTTCTATACTAATTAAATAATATGATTTCTGATATTAATTCCAGTATCTTCGATTCATAAATACGAGAAAACCTCCAGAGAATTCGAAAAAATTTTGATATTCAAATTGAGATGGATTGGTGGCGGGTTAGTCTCATGAGAAACAATACTTGTTCCATCTAAATCATTCATAAAACGGGATGACAGGGTAAATTACTTTACTGCAGCCCTACAAGCATTTTAGATTTACATTTTTTCAAGGGTAAGCTTCAGCAGAAAAATAAAAATTGATCAGGACAGTTTCCCAGTGAGAGTTGAGCTCGATCTGCACGCGGCAAAAATCCCTGGAAATAATCAGCATAGGAAAGAGTAAAAGCCTTCACACTACAAGCTCATCGCTAAGCTGATCAAAATATTCCTATCAGGAGTAGTGAATTGCCTGGCTCACACTACAAGTGAATCCAGCCAGATGAGGCTGGTTTCCATTGCAAGCGGAAGTTCCACGTCGACCAATGAGCGGAGAGGATTTTGGAAGTGAATACAGTGATGAGGCTAGGGTCCGTTACGACCGAAAGCGCCACGTCGACCAATGAGCGGTCCCGCTCAGGCAGCAAGGCCCAGCCAACCGCCCTATAGTAGGAGGCTGAAACGTTCTGTTTCAGGGACTCTACACCACAGTACAGTAAAGACTAGTAGTAGCCCTTTCAATTTTGACGTCATGGAATCATGTGAGGGGTGAGGGGTGAGGAGGGTCTCAGTGACGTACACGCAAGTCAACCAATCATGGCGCACAAGTCAGGCCAACGGTCACTTTGTCAAATTTATGCTGTTTTCAAAGCAATAAAAAACATTCGGAAACAGCTTGAAACAATGGTCTAATGCTGGTCGGCGCATTTGCTACTACATAAATACATATAATTTAGATAAGAATTACGAGATGTAATAAAGTGCAGAGGTAGAATTAAACAAACAATGCACATGCGCATAACAAAATTATTAGGAATATCTTATTTTTCTCTTTAATTTGATTGTAGCTCCGCTTCTACCATTGAAATTCCATTTTCATACAATGATAATATTAAATAAGACACTCTGGGATGCTCTGAGTGCACTCAGTTCATGCATAATAGAAGGTGCAAAAATAAATTCATCAGTCGTGATATTCGCTATGAGAATACGATGAATTAACACCAAAAAATTATAATTTTCACATTACAGAGAAGTGTATAATTTTCTAGATCGAGTAACACAGAAAGGAGTTTTAGTGCAACAAGTTGAATTCTGTAATTTTTTAATTATTTTTTTTTCAAACTACGTAACAGAAAAGTCATATGTACTTGTTCCATAAATGTTATTATTAAGTGAGGTTCATGAATACAATATTAGACGGGCTTTTTAATTTTGATATTGAACCTCCCAGGCCCACTTCGTTATTCTTGTGTTAAATTGATTTAAACGTCGCACAAGCTGATATATATCGTGGCCGAGTGGTAAGAGTCCTGGGTACATGGTTGGGAATCCTCAGTAACGTGAGTTCTAGCCCATTCGTGGCAGTTTTTTTGTGTCGTATCGGCATTTGTCGCTCCGCCCCTTCAAAAAATTGACCAATCAGCGCCAAGACAATTATTACGTCATGGATCACGTTCCCGCCTAAAAACCGTTGTTGCGGTGGTCATTGCCAACCCCTCCATGTGCCCTTACTTCTCTTTACTGTACTGTGCTCTATCCCAAGCACTTCCAAAGTCAACATCTCCGCCAAGAAGTCTCATCGTCTGAAGAACTCAACTCACAGTCAACAGCAGAGCGAAGGAAGAAGAAATCAGCCATCCTGTCTTCAGACAGAATGGGGCTCATTCAACCCACGTACTATCGAGAACTCTACGCGCTCCAACTTTGTACATCCCAGCGCACTACTGGCTATCAATACGCAAGTACTCGACGTCATGACGTGCGCAGCGAAGAACAAAGAATCAAGAAATAATAATATATTCAAATGCCTAAATACAAACTATTAAACTCATCCTGTCTTTCATTGCCTTTCCTCCTATTGAGTTGTTCGACGCTCTCTTACTCCCTCAGGTGCTCATTCCGAGTACGACAATAGATAAAGATATTCAATGTTTCTTCGAAGATTAGAGATGTCTGAGGGTTGGGACTGAAGAGTGATATTAGAGATCCCTATACATGTAACACAGACTTTAGCGGTCACCCATTAGTTTTTAGATTTGAAACGATAGACTTTGTGTGGTACAATAACAAAAAATTCTACAGTGAGAATTACAGTTTGCTACAGAATCAGTAGAGACGAACATAATTTTTTTAATTTAAATGATGAAGCAACTGAGAACAGAACTGAGAGTAATTTAATTTGAGGTATAACTCCAGCTCAAAACGAACACTAAAAAACATGATTATCAGATTAAGGAAAATCAGCATCAATAGATTTCGAAACGAACATTATAACAGATTGGAGAAAACAAACATCCACGAGTATTACCTGCTGTACAGTTGCGCTCATCACTAAGGTCACCACAGTCGTTGTCACCGTCGCACACGTAGGACGCAGAGACACATTTGGCGTTGTCGCAAATAAATTGGCTCCACAAGCAAGTACTGCCTGCTGTAGAGCATTAAGCGAAACAGGAAATTTTACTATGCATGTACTCGATGCTCTTCACTTTCATTGGTTAAATATATATCATTTTATTTCACTAGCACAGAGTACCAACTAATATGAATTGTAATGTTACCATATCATTGTTATTGGTTAGCATTAGTCTCTTGCGAGTATTAGCCTACGCTTTACCTTTTGCCACAGTAAATGTTTAAATTTCACGTTTTCTGACACTAACGTAAAAACTAGCGCACACGTGGTCAATGGATCACTCATTTCTTAAATTTATGCTGGTGAAGTGTAGCCAATGTTTTATTTCGTAGATCGGGGAGCTTTCTGATGGTAAGAAGGATTTTTATCCCACTCCTGGCGTTTATTATTGGCGTTTATTATTTATTTGTATATCACCAGCTTGGTCGACTATCACCAGCTTGGTCGACTCATATCACCAGCTTGGTTGACTGGTGAGCGAGTCTGCTTTCAAGCGGGAAGACCCGGGTTCGAATCCCGCTGCCGACATGGTTGACGCTCCTAGAAATACGGCATGGGACTTGGGTATACAACCGAATAATTATCGAAGTAATTATCCGACCCAAGAATGGGCCAGAAGGTTCGTTCCTATAGCCTCATTCTATTCTATTCTATTCTATTCTTGGCGGTAAATCGGACGCAAATCTGAAGTTCATGATAAAAATTTCAATATGAGGTAAAAGTTCGAGCGCCCTATTAACCGGAAGTGAATGATTAGAGTTGTTTCTCAAGTGTTAATGCTCCAGTTAAGATCGTCATGTAAGACACATAAGCATAAAAAAGAAATCTGTAAGTACAAACTAGTGGAGGATTTCTGCTATCAGAAAAGCTACGTTTCCAAACTATTCCGAACAAGATTAAGTTCCGATACAAAAGTCTGATTGCATTGATGATAGATTCCCAGAATTCATTCAGGTAAAAATTGTATTTTTTAATAGAAATTGTGCTAGTCAGCATTGTTCAAGCAAATGAAAACACCAAGCATATATGTACGTTGCGAGAGATCAATGTTGCCGCGGAGGAAAGGACTTATAAGGTGTAACTTGTCTTCGCCTCCACAGAATTATCCATCTATGCTAACATAACGAGTGTTTTCATGAATAAAGCAATTTCAACACTAACTTTTCAATTTTCCTTTCCACATACAACTAAAGATACTATATGAGATAATACTGACCAAATATTAGACAAAATTGTGGACCCAAACCACAGTTTTGAGAAAAATGTTATGTATCCAGTAATTTTCCCCAAAATACGACTTCCGCCCCAAAATACACTTCCTGCCCCAAAATACGACTTCCCGAAGCAGTCCATCTAGTAGAAGATCTACGATGCAAAAAGGAGGACATGGTTATAGTTCTTTGCGGAACACGAGAGTTAGAACACAAGACCCGAGATGAAATTTCCCTACAATTTGAAGCGTTAATCCATACACTGAAAAACAAATCCAAGAATGCAATCATTACTAGCATTCTTCCGCGAAGACATGATGTGAATCTTAATTCCCAAATTCTACTAACAAATGAAAAGGTTAAACA
Source organism: Trinorchestia longiramus (assembly GCA_006783055.1). NCBI lineage: Eukaryota > Metazoa > Arthropoda > Malacostraca > Amphipoda > Talitridae > Trinorchestia > Trinorchestia longiramus. The sequence goes on along the minus strand of VCRD01001176.1, from coordinate 164,029 downwards.
AATATGTGCAGAAAAAAATGTCATGTACCTAGACCTGATGTCCCATAACACTGGACAGAATTATCTTTACAAGAAAGATGGAATCCATCTAAATAAAGTCGGGCAAGCTAAGCTGGGGAGCTTACTGACCATCGCCACGCTTGAGCTAACCACCACATTGGAACAAAAAATTGGTAATATACAAAATTCAACAAGCATATTGAAAATATATCCGGAGCAACAACAAAGCAAAGAAGAAAAAAAGAATTCGGACAACTGTAATTCAAACAACACAGAACTAAATGATCCTCGAAGACAAAGGAAAGCAGTAAAAAGTTTAACTATATCACGTTCATGTCCGTACAAATTACGTTTGCATAACGTATCCTACCCAGCTATCCAACATGGAAAAGAAAAAACCGTGCATCCGACACAAACAAGTCAAAAAACGAACAGCTCTCCCGACAAATCGGTTTCACTTAACCTCACCTCTGCAGCAGACATCTCTGGCTCTGCAAGAAACACTTGCAAAGCCACAAAA
>VCRD01001176.1:123380-161025 GCA_006783055.1 Trinorchestia longiramus | reverse complement strand
TAAGAACCAGAAATAACGGTCAAAAACTATTACTGAGAAACTTCAAGACATCTCAAGCTATGAACTTTTTTCCTGTTAAAATTGCAGCAACTTGGAACCAGCTGCCAGAAAACATAGTTTCTGCTGGCACTGTGAACACATTCAAAAATCGTCTCGATAAATTTTGGATTACGAACCCCCCCAGTACTACATCCTACTAACTATGTCCCTAATTCCTTAAGGTTAATGTATGATTGAGATAAATGCTCGTGACATAAACGCCTGTGCGTGTGATATGTGTGCACACGACTAAATTGGCTAACGTGGTTAAGGTGTACGTGCATGACTGATGGATTTACTTTAGACGGCATGGGACTTCGGTATTGAACCAAGAATGGGCCAAACGGCTCGTTCCTATTGCCTTATTCTATTCTATTCTATTCTAATTTTGCTTGTCACTGTATATCACAAGAAACCTTACACCTCATGTACAGGGTACCACATATGTACACACACATTAAATAACTCCAAAGCAATTGGTTATTACAATACACTTAATTTTTAAAATTAAATGCATTCTAAAGACATTATTTCACTGTTTTGTCAAAGCTTATTTTCAAAATGACATACGTTCTGATCCAGCCACTGCTGACAACTTAAAGCAAAGGAATTGCAACCATCGTGAAATAATTTACTTAGCATTTATGTGCATTCTTGTTCACTAGCTATTCTACTGTAAAGAAACCCATTCTAGGTAGGTTCTAGATACCAACGTGTGGGCAAAATAATTAATAATAATATAATAATTAATAAATAATTTAGCAAATAAATAATTTGCCATTTCTACGGTAGAAACTTAGTTCAGCAGTCGTAAACAAACCTTGTGTGCAATTGCGTTCATCACTGGCATCACTGCAGTCATTGTCGCCGTCGCACTGGTAACGAAGGGTGACGCATTCGCCGTTGTCACACGCAAATTGACTCCATAGGCAGTTGGTTCCCTCTGACAGATGTATGAACAAGTAATATGTAATTCAAAATTAGTTATTTCTCTTAGTATTGTCGAGGAACCAAATCACAGAGGAAAATAAATATCAGAGGTTTAACAGCCCTGAACAAAATGAGAGATATTTCATAATTCAAACGATCACCGATGAAAAATAAACGTAAAATTGATAAGCATAAGGCATTCTGATTGAAAGGGTGGTTAGAAATGGGTTTGAATGTCGCTACCCTTTCAAAACTTTTCACGTTATACGTACGATGAGGCCTTCGCAGCACCTCATATCCTGTAAGGATACTAATCCAACAAATACTCTTCAAGCTCCTCTGACAAGCCAAAGTTGTGTTATACACATCATTGCGAAGGCTTCAAGGTGTTTTTCCCAGTCATCAGAATTTTAATCGTATAGGGAATAACTTTCAGAGTATTTCAGGGAAAAAATGCTCGAAGAAGACAATGAAACTTCTGTATGGCAAGTAAAACAAAATATTTACCTCTTGTGCACGAGTCGAGCTCATCGCTGTTGTCCCCGCAGTCGTCGTCACCGTCACACCTGAAGTGCGAAGGCATACAATTTCCGTTATCGCAACGGAATTCGTTTGACCCGCAAGAAGCTTCCCCTGGAAAATCAAACGTATTTATTTATTGCATTGTATTGAAATCCGTATAAAGTAGGAGTTATTGACAAATCATAAACTTGCTGTAGTTATTTTTGAATCACGTTGCACAAGATGAAAGATTCAGGTTATGTATCAGATTGGAACCGAAACATGGACCAGTTATCTCGAATGAAGTTTGAAACTATGTTTATCCACGTAGTGCTTCCTGTCTTTGCATGAAAATGCTTCAGTGCGGTATTCTTACAAGTTTTAATAATATTGTTCATATTTTGTTGTTGTATCTTCTTTTCTTGGGTTCCTATCCAGTTCTATGCCATCTAACGTAAAGGTATCAATCACATAAATGCACTTCACTCACACACAGTCTTTTAGTCACGTGCAGACATTTCAGTCATGCATACGGAGGGCAATCATACAATAACCAAAGGAATCAAGAAGGATATAAAATCAGTACTATAACGGGAAGCTCGTTATCATATATTTGTGGACAATTTTCAAATGTGTTCTCAATGCCAGTAGAAACGATATTTTCGGGATACTTGTTCCAGGTCATGGCAATTTTTACGCGAAAGAAACCCAAAGGCTAGGATTTAGTGAAGGTTCATTTTATTAGATTATGATCGATATTTCTGGTTCGCACCAAGGCTTGTACCGAGCCATTCAAAAGTTTATTTCCAGTGTTTTGAAATATTATAAAATTTATTATTATTATATTCCTGGTTTAACTAAAGAATTAACAACAATCAATGTTCGTGATGTTATATTTCCCATCCAGATAATAATATAGAAAAGTGGATTCACAAAAATCTTACTATAGTACATGACTTAAGGAATATGTGATGGTAAATAATTAATCCACTAATGATATAAAATTACTGAATCTGAAACCAAGATGAATAACTTCACGTGATAACTTTTCTTATTTTATGATCAGGAATACGTATCAGAATCTGATCAATTAAAAACTGTAACAAATTGATAATGCGTACCATAATCCAGTTATGAGTCCATGTTCTTTTTGACAATACGTTCTGAATAGTTTACCTCGTTAGAAACCTCTTCATCGAAATCGTTCAATTTGGGTTAACAACATGCATGTATGAAACTTGTGAGAAATTATAAGTTTGATGATTGAAAGACTGTTTTCTGAATAATATAATACTAAGAGATCTTGATCAGTATCATTAATCAACAATAAAGCAGTTGCTCAGGAATAAACCTGAAAATAATTTATAAAATGAAAGAGCCACATTTGAAAACAAGCGCGCAGATTTGACGAGGCAATTATCTAATTTTTGTTATCAATTTAAGTCCCTTTAATGGAAGTATAAATTTGTAGTTCGTTTTGCAATGTTTGAATTTATACTGATGAAGAATTTCATCAGTTTCTGCTGCTGCAAGCCTTCACACCTTCGAAAAGAAGAGGAATGCACTCGTGAGTCCCTACAGGGTCAAGCAACAGTTAACTAAATAATAATATTCAATTATTTCAGTGTTGTCACCCACGCCATTTGCTTACATCTCTTTCGAATTCCTGACGTTCGGACTTATCGTATTTCTTCTCACATTAAAAAAATAAGTTATAAGTTCAGTCACTGAGTCACAATTTTCTATATACTAAAGAATGGAAGAGAAATAACTCACCTGGGGTCTCGGTAGAGCAGTTACGTTCATCACTCCAGTCTCCACAGTCGTTATCATCATCACAGATGTACCTCTTCGTAATGCAATTTTCATTATCACACGTGAACTGTGTAATAAGACACGATTCATTCCCTGAAAAATAAACTTTGGTTACCGATTACAATTGTTTCTTAACTATTAAACTTGGTTCCGTGCACTTTATTGTAACGCTCTCTAACAATGAAAATATTCTTTCCTGATGCAAGAAAGATCTCTGTGATTAAATTATAAAAGTAATTTACTTAAAAAAACGAAGTGCTTTCCTCTGCTACGAAAATAGTCACTGATTTATTCTAACAGTATTAGGCATACACTCTGTTTTGAGTGCAGCAAGTTTACGAAACATCCAAGTAAATACGCCCAGACTAATGACATGTAGTTGACAGGCCAGTTCAAGCATATTGATTAAGATACTGTGTTTGACATTTCTTTCGACTGTGACAGGAGAATATGTTATTCTTATCATGGGAATTCAATTCCTGGGCAGTATTGTTGCCCTTAAAATAGTGACTCGATTAACAGAACATGTTATCATAGTGATTCTTTTTTCATTTTCGAAATTTGGTTGTCATTACCAATTTTTCTCCCCAAACCGACTGGTAAAATGTGTGTTGTACGAATACTCCTAGAGTTACATTTTTTTTTCAATTACTATATTTCTACTACGTCAAACCATTTGATTTTGATGTCACTGATAAAAAGTGGTATACACCGTGAATCAATGACACGATAATTGAACACGCAATCTCTTGTTAGGCTTGACAGAATATGTAAAAAGCACACGCTGTTATTAAAATGCACTCCTATCGTTTTCATGAATAGATAGTTGCATAACTACTATCCTTGCATATGATGAAACGTAAATAAATAAAAATATGTAAAATACCTATAAGGTGTTTCATCGTGCTGCGTATTACAACTGTAGCTCCCAGCTGTAGGCATCGCGCCTGCGCGCAAAACCAAAGCAGACGAATTTCAAATATCACTAATAATATTTAGTAGGTGTACCTCCTATACCCAGAATTTTTTCTATCACCCTGTATTAAAAAAAAGGCTTATGCCCAAACTTGAAACTTCAGCACTTTAAATATGCTTATAAAGTTTTTAACAATTTAAACGCTCTATAGCAGGCATGTCAAACTCAGTTTGGCTCTGGGGCCGGATCCAGACTTTCTGTTCTCAGGTGGGCCGGATCAGTAAAAGAATGTCAACTCCAACTATTTAGCTTTGTTTTTCAGTACTATGCTTTATCATTCAGCCTACATTTGTAGCCTACCCTACATATTACAATCAAGTGAACATACGGCCCGCGGGCCGTATGTTTGACATGCCTGCTCTATAGACTCAGCATCACACAATATACTTGACTGTGAATCAAAATAGTATGCTTAAAAAGTATGGTATTTCATGATTATATTATATGAAAGTCTAACTCCTCATTTCATTTTGAAATGTGATCCATTCTTATCAATGGAGACTTGAAATATTGTGCTGAAGCAAACAGAAGTTCTCCGAACTTTTCCCTGACTCATTTCACTGGCGTCATGCTCGCAAGTTTCCTCAAATCTTCAATTATCGATGGTTTGAGTTGATGGACAACGGATCGTATATATCTCTCACAGAATCCAGTTGTCGAGTTAGCTGAGATCGCAGCTTTAAGAAGACCAAATCGATCGGCTGCTTATCGGCGGAAAACTTATGTGATAAAAATGAAACACATTCCTATTCCTGCAAATCTAAGAACTCGGTTACTCCATCAAAGCTAGCTGCAATTCCTTCATGAGTTAACAACTACCCAATCCTCCCTTGAATGCAGCCTCACCAGCTAGCTGCAATTCCTTCATGAGTTAATAACTACTCAGCCTAACTTGAATGCAGCCTTAGCAGCTGGCTGTAATTCCTTCATGAGTTAATAACTACTCAGCCTAACTTGAATGCAGCCTAAGCAGCTGGCTGTAATTCCTTCATGAGTTAATAACTATTCAACCTAACTTGAATGCAGCCTTACCCGGTCTGCAGTCGCGCTCGTCACTTAAGTCACCACAGTCGTTGTCGCCGTCGCACTTGTAGCGAGCTGGGATGCAACGTCTATTATCACACGCAAACTCCTCTTCTTCACATGGGTCTGAAAACACAAAATTGTATAATGTTTACATGAACATCCTAATGAATGATATACTAAAGAAAAAGTACTTACTTGTTATCAGTTTTTCAAAGATTCTCGTGAAAAAATGATTTTATTTCTATTTGTCAGTGTAAACTGGATTCCTGACAATACTATCCTCATTAAAATACTACTATGGGAGTAGTGTCTTGCGGTAGATCCTCGTACTTCCGTTATTAACTCTTACTGTCCCTTCAAGTGTCCCAACACTTACTGAAGCCCTCGCAGTCAATTTCATCAGATCCGTCTTCGCAGTCACCATCGCCGTCACAGCGGAAGTTGCGGGGTAGACATCGTCCGTTGCCACACAAAAAGCCTTCAGAACAGCTATCTGTGAGGCGAAAAATTGTAGCGTTCTGAAACTAATGTTTACTCGAGTAAACGTGCAAAATTCTGATGTGTGTTTAAAGATAAATATTGGAATTGTATTATTTGAATTATTCATATTTTTTCGAGAAATTTGTGGTCAAGTTTTATTGCCACTGTAATATGTTAATACTATGGAATAATGTAAATGAAATTGATAATAATGATATAATCGTCGGTTTTAAGTGTTGCTTCTATAATTCATGTCATTGCTTGGGAATTCATTCAAATATGTTCTGAGGTCAATGGTTCACCGCAAAAATGAAATATTCATTGAACCTAACTTTTTCATAGTTTTTAAACTTCAGATGGAGATGAGAAAGGAAGGGGAAAATAAAGCATTTTCATCTCAACATTTAAAACTACAGTAGAGTATGTGGTTGGAAGCCCGTTTGTTTGTATCTGAAGCGAAGGTGCGACGCAGTTTTGAGTCACAAATATTTTGCAACCAAATTGCAGAACATACACATATAATAACTCAGTCAGTGAACATATGATAACTCTGGTTCTTGGATATCGCAGGCTTTTTGCATCAGAATATCGGAAAAATATTTTTTCTTTGATTTATTTATGAATTTATTTATATCAGTCCTATAGGGTATACCGTGGCAACTCTGGCTCATGCACCGACACTGTCGCGCCAAGACAACATTCGTTTCTCCTTAAGTCTAAATTTTAAGAAACGGGTTGAGTAGGGACGAAAACAATATATTTAAACTAGAGATAAAAAATATGCTCACATGCCTGTGACCGTACAAGTAAGATAATCAGTCTCATCTGAAATATGATCTTGAAGATTAATATTTGACTTTATCAAAAATGATCACAATATAATGCCATATGACCACACATTTACAATAGGTACTTCTACACTTTCCTGGTTGACAATCGTTCTCATCTGAGTAGTCTCCACAGTCGTTATCTGAGTCACACCGCTGCTCCTGAGGTACACAGATTCCGTTGGCACAAGTGAAGTCTTCCCCACAGGTGCCTGGAGGAAAAAAGTGAACTCTCAGTCACTCTCTTACGAAGCGAGATACAGTCTAGTCCAGCATATTATATTAGATTCTTGAGTATGAAATTCTAGTATGTCCATACATGAAAAGGAGGAAAAGAAATGGAATACACTGGTAAAGCATAAAAGTACTTTGCAGTTGGCTCGTTGAAAATTTGTTCTTTACTGTTGCAATGCCACGGCAAGCAACTACTGTTTTATTTCTTTTTGTAATTAAGACGTTCTTTATCTAGTACTTTAAAAAGTGACAGGTCATGTCGTCAATGTTAGGGACGACATAAGTAGTGAATACGTATAATTATAATTTGTACTGGTATAATAGGCAATTAAAAAACCGGTTCATTACAATGCTGTCCAAAATTAAGGAGCAAATACTGAAACTTCCGAATCTTAAAAGAAATGCGAGCCAATTTTTTTGAAATCTCCTCTGAACGTAGACATAGGGTACTTGAACAATTCGTCGAATTTTCAGGTTGCCTAAATGATACTACCATAGTTATTTAACATTGCAATATATTTTTAAAAACATAAAAATGTGAAATAATGGTTCTTTTCATCATAACATTTATAAGTAAAAAATATACAGTGTTTATCATCACTGTTACGTTTGTAACCATGCCAAAACGAATCAAAGTTGATGCAGCTGTTTCAGCATAAAATGTGAAATTACGATAGGAAAATCATGCAGATGAACAAATTGCTAAACAGATAAATCGTTCTAAAAGTGCTGTGAGCCAAATTCTGAAACTTTATAATGACACTGGTATACTAACTAATAAAAAGAATCTGGGTATACCAAGGAAAGCTACAGTGAGAGAGGACAGAGTTATGTATCGCCTGGCACCAAAAACTGTTTTTTAGCTGCTGGTAAAATTTCTAACCAAATTATAGGGCGTAAAAATGTTTCACGACACACTGTGTTTTGGCGATTGTATGAAATAGGTCTTTATCTATATACAATATTTCTGTTCGCTTATCGATCGAGGGAGCAAACCTGCTCAGCGACAGAACAGAATTACATCAAGAGAAGATCATGGTCAAGTTGACTGTGTGGTGAGATGTTAAAGAAATTATTCATTACGAGCTGTTACAAAATAAAACCCATATAGCTACTCTACACTGCATTCAACTTTGCTACTCAACAGCCGTTATTCGTACATCATACGTATATTTCACTCACAATTTCTCTCGTCGCTGAAGTCCCCACAATCGTTGTCACCGTCACAGACGTAAGCTGAGTTGATGCATGCCCGGTTGTCACACTGGAACCGATTTTCTGGGCATTCTTTATGAAAGTTTGCATTAGAATCAACATACTTGAGCCTAAATTAGCATTATCTCTATATTTTACAATATATAGGTATCGATCCTGGAAGAACAGGCCACATTAACTCGTGATCTGATTAAATACGAGCTTAATTTGGCATTGGTCAGAGTATTCCCGTAGGCATAAACTGTCCTACGTCAAACGATGCCCGCGAGTGTAAAATAACTTGAATCAGAAAATGTTTGACATAGGTAGAATACGTGAAATCCAATCAGGGTATACGTACGTGTCCTCTTTTCATTACGAATCTGAGTTATTAAATTGATTTACACAAAAATTGCACTTCAGGTCTGATCAGTTGATACTGAACAGTACGAGATTCATTCCAAATGTAACAATAGTACGGAAATGGGTGAATTCTTCTACAAGAACGCTACTTTAAATCTGAAGTTAGGAGTATCTGTGGATTTATCCCAGGGTATATTAATTATTGATGTTCAAAAATTTACAATGATGGTTTCAAAAATTGGACGAATATATACTTAATATTTCAACTAAAAGTTGTTTGAGAAAATCATCTCACCTATAATAGTAGATCCATCAGCAGTAGCAGAGCTGCAAGAAACCGCCGCAATCAGTAGCAGCAGCAGCGTCCGTTTACTGTGCCATCCCGACGATTCGAGAAGCTGGAAGATATGATATTCTAATTATCAACTTAGAACCATGTTCTTATACGAATACTTAAGCATAGACAAAGAGGCGTATGTGTCACGAGAATTTAGGAGCATTTTTTCGAGAATTTATTAACAAGTTGAGGTTTTAAAGAATTCAGAATAAACGCACAGGTAGAGTGGCTGAGCTATTTACGTTGACTTGTCTTATATGAAGCCTATTATAGTCGATTTAAAGTTAGTTATTTGGATCATCATGGTATTCTGTTTAAAAATATATCAGAAAAATAGTACATATTCAATTTGCAACTGTTTAGGTGTCCTTGTTGAAATTCACTCACAGTCATCGTAGCGCAGAGTCAGAGCTCGGTGTGACACTCAAGCTTCTTGTAAGGAAGCCAAAACAGAATACGAGGCGCAGTCGTATTTATTTCTGAAACATATCAGATTAATTAATATCAGATTAATTAAAATTGATAGTAAACCCGAAAATTATGATATGATAGTAATAATAATAAGTTCAGCAATTGCATTTATGCGATTTGCTCATTGCATCAGCCTAAAGTACTCAACATTGATCTAGTGCCAATCTGACACCTTGCAACAAAATCTGTATCTGATATACTACAAAGGCTTACCTATGACAGAGAAGAGCAACCGTAGTGCCAGAGATGCCTTTTGACCTAATACTGGCGGTGGATAGTGAGATCCCAGTCTGATATATAGCGTAGGTTTGCCGTAGATGGATGAATTCTCTGTGTTGCAATTATGGACAGGATATGTGTAAGATAGACCTCTGGCTGTTATTAGTTAGCGCTAACTCAAGCTACAAATCTTACTGGCTGCTGAATGCAATTAGGCTTCCAGTTGTTCCAAGTGTAAAAAATGCAAATATGTTTAAAAAAGTAAGTCTGAAGTTAGTAATCTATTGAGATTTCGAACCACGAATGTCTAACAATGATGATTGGGTTTCAGACTAATTGTATGTAATGAATTTTTATATTATAAGGGTTTTGTAGTTTGATTTCACTTCAACTATTTTATAATGCATGACCCGCTAGCGCTACATCATGAAAGCAAATTCATGCCTTCGTGAAATATCTTTATGAGGCTATCATTATTCTATACAACATAATGCAAAGTTCTATTTTAATATGCTCTCAAATTCAAATGACGCTGATGCTTCCTGGAAAGAAATGGCTAACTTAGCTCGTAGATTGTATACTAACTTTATCAATGAACAAGTGAAAAACCTGATAAATCATGTTTATTGCTTACAAATAATACTCAATTTGGAAAAAAGGTAATGTAAGTGCAAGACATTGCATCTTTTGAATTTGTGTTTATGTCATTAAAAATGTGATGTTAACGTTTTCCATTTTATCAGGGTCATCCAATAGTTCAAATATTTTCTCCAATTCTACCCAATTAAAGAAGAATGTTGTCCTGAAGGCAGTGTAATTTTTATATTGCATGGTAAATTCTCAAATTAGACTAATATCTGACCCTATCTCGCGCAATCATAGCACTTTTACCGCTATTAGGAACATGACCGAAAAGTTCTTGGTTGTCGTCGTATCTGTTTTGCTTGTTTGTGCTATTGCATTTCGAAAACTAGAATATGGATAGACTTGTGAAATTATAATTCTATAATGTCTTTTGATTATAGTTATGATGTTCTGTTTTCAGTTTGAACTTTCCAGAACATTCGAGAGAAACGTATAGTACTCGCATTCTTTTTTTTCTCTCGGTAAACACTAACAAAAATTATCCAAATTCACCGCTAAAATCAAATAAAAAATGACTGAAAAAGACATAATGGAAAGGAAAGGCTTACCAAGACGGTTCTGGAAATTAGCAGTCAAAAATAAAAATGTACAGTCAAGATTAGGAAACACAAGAGCTGCAGAGTTTTCAACGGAAACCTTTATTTTTGAGCAGTATTTGAAATTCATTCAGAACTATCTTGTGCATTGATTTTCTTTTTTTGTGCTAGTAGATGAAACAATAAGTTACATCTTTCAACCAGAAAACTTCTCAAGTACACGAATTTTTTCGACAGATGACTTTACATTATACTTTTTCATTTGAAAATGCCAAACTTATTTCTGATAGTCAAACACAACAGTCAAATGCAATTGATAAAACATTAGAGTTAACAACGTATTTTACTTATGTGACTACTTGCCTACTTAAAAAAAAGTATGAAACTAGTATCATGGTGTACAACGTATTAGGTTTTTGTGACCACTTGCCTACTTAAAAATAATCGTATAAGTCCACGTGAATGGAAATATTTACTTTTTACTCCTCAGGCGTATTACAACATTTAAATTAACAGTTTTGAGACAAAGTTAAATTCAACTTGTATCACAACAAAAAAAAAATCTGTAGATTTTCTCAAGTAACGTAATAAAATAACAATTTTATTTTTGAAAGTCAGATTCTTGAATGTCATGTAACTCTTCGTTGTTATCTATTGTTAAATGAAAATTAATTTCTAACTGCATTTTTTGTTTGAAGAAATAAATCCAGTTGATAACGTTGATAATGTACACCAATAAAAGTAAAATTCGCCATAATGAAATGAATCACAGTGTATATTAATTTTTGTTCTAATGTTGCAGTAGATACACTTATTAAAATGAAAGTTTTGTTTAACTACTAAGCATTTATTACTATTATTTCGCTAAAAAGCAGGAGTCCCTTCAAAATGTCCGACTCAATTAACGTTAACAGTCGCTCAGAAACATGAGCAAACTGCAGCTTGTGTGCGATAACGCTTGCTTCGTTAGGCTTTTATCTACGGCTCATTATTTCTTGCAAAGGTGGCGTAAAATATTTGATTTTCACTAATGATGGTTGATATGAGTAACTGAAGTCGTTAAAGTTTATTTAAATTAATTTCTCATAACAAATGAAAAAAATTAGTTAGCTGTCTTTGTAGATTATCATTATGCCGATGATTATTTAAAAATTTAATAGATTTTAACATTATTGCTATTTGAAGGCCAACTTACTTCAACTACTTTTCACATTGTTTTTCTGCTCAATTATGTTTACAAATTTTTTACACTTTATTTCTTCCCTCTTGATTTTTGCCAACGTTTGTCCAAAGAATGTTTTAACGTTTTTTCTATGTATTGTTTAGATAATATCGAATGCCGCATTGTAATCATGTCAATTCCATAATGAAAAGGTGGATCTACTTGTTAATGTTTTTTCCCGCATATCGTCCTTCTTAAGCAATCTTTTCTCTACAAACTTATATTCATTAATAAGTATTGAAAAAGCTATAATTTTTTCTTCAATATGGGAGTGGGAAAATTTAAAATTTATTCTTCCAACTGATTTTGGTGAACGAGTTTTTTACTTTATTTCTGGAGCTCTAATTCTATCAGGCATGCTAAAGAAGGCGAACTTCTCTCGTATAGGAGAATATTTTGTCCAGAAATGGGGGCTTCAATTTCACTAAAACGAATTAAGAGTTCTCTGGGCTCTCATTTTGACGAAAAATGTCTGAGACTTCCACTTGAGAAAACACGGAAGAATGCTAAGAAAATTATTTAACGGCTTTAATATTTGGCTATGGGTTAAAACTATAATGAGTTAAAATAGCAGCTGAGGATGGAAAACAACAATTGACTAATCATTAAGATATGTTCTTTGAAATGATTCTTATTAAACAGCGGGAGATACGAGTGGAAAAAGTATATTTTCATTCATTGCAAATGAGATATTCTTCTATTTGATTTACTTAAAATATTTTATTCATATAAATTTGTGAAAACAGACACCATTGCATTCGGTTTGTTAAATTTATCATCAAATAGAAACGGAATCTGAGAAGCAATACCGAGATCTGAGGTTAAATATACTGCATTTTGATAAGACGGACTCTGAAACAGCGTGAATAAGACTGCGGCAGATACAGTCAGAAATGAGAGGGTTCGACGGAATTCAGGAGTCGTAACTCGCTGAATAAAATATATCGAAAAGCATTAACATGGTTTTGTCATCAGAAAATGAAAGAGCATTCAATTCAGAAAGAGATGAACTTGAAATCTAGCATAGAGTAGTTAGATCTAAGCCCAGGCATGCGTTTAATCTGAGTATGAATAATTACTAGCATTTTGCGAACCCTAATCCCTAAAGAAGTCAAAACACTCTGTCAAATCCCGTAGGGAGTGGAGAATATGTAAAGGTTATAAAATCTTCGTTTCAGCCATAACGAAGCGTTGTCTTACACCTGTTTTCTGGCAGGAACATGACTACATAACTGGACGAAGGAGTCGCCACATGGTGCGGAGGGCTTACAGAAGTTCGGTAGAGGTGGCGGTTTGTATGTGTGACGCTAATGAGGTTGTCGAAGCTTTGACCCAAAGAGAGACTCGAGATATACTTGGGCTACTGGGCTTTGACGGTAGCTCCGAAGCAGCGCTATTCTGCAAAATTATATTCTGAGGACTTTCTTTGCTTTACACTGTCATGACAGAATGGAAGCTAACAGTACTGATACATGTAAGCAGTGAGAATTTTAAATAGTTATGCAGTTATGGATAAAAACTACAGTAATCTTTGTGACTTATTATTCTTTTGAAGTACCAGTTTGCAGAATTCAGCTCAACTGAAACAATCATACACCATTTTTCTATAGCAATACAGGTGAGGACAAAATGTGTGTTACATCAAACTATGTTTATTATTTCACTGATAAATAGTGTTATATAAAGCGTTTGCTCATTATTATAAACATCATAAGTAGATGAATAAGAAACCAGTGTGTTGCGGGTAAAATTCAATTAATTAATAGCTATTGATGGTGAATCATAGCTTCTATCGAAATACTAAGTAATTTTTTAATTGAATATAAATCTGCGGAATAGTCAGTCCTGTTCATCAACCAACCATATTCTAATTTTCGTTTTCATTGGGTGCTGGGGTCTCTCACATCACAGGCATTTCTATTCACGAATATCAACGTGCATTTGGAAGTCTGAGGGTTTCCTCTGTTCGACGGCGGCTGCCTGATTTTCAGGAATTCGCAGTAGGTTTCTGCTCTTCACGATTGACTCCTTACAATGAAAATAAATTCATAGCCGCCTGCAGCCACTGTTTAAGGTTGAGGTCTAAATAAATCGTGCATTTGAAGTCAGCAGTAATCCCATCGTCAGGTATTGTAATATTTCCTCACGTAGTGCAATTTTTATTTTAGGACTTTGAGTATAAAAATGGGTTTCTGTTTTCATTAAGACAATGTCCTCTATTTTAATTCTTAAGGTTGTAAATATTTTATTAGTTTTGACTTTACTAGTCAAAATAAGTTATTTAAGTGTGTGGTACACGAATGCTCAAGAGCTTCCACTTCAATGTACGTTGGTGAGAAAGATGGTGCTCGCAGATAGAAAGTTCCAAATTAGGTAACTTTGTTTTACATTTACCTTAGTCCTGTCGACTGATTACAATGGATATTTATCCTCCTGATACATGGAAATAAACTACGGTATACCATACAATCATGACTAGTATTACCAGTTTAACAGAATAAGAATCCAATTTCAAATTTTATATTAGAAGCAATTTTTCAATTTAAACTTGGAAAAGTGGAGAGAAAAGAGTACACAGCATTATTTTCCTTCACTTATTCTCTGACCCTTTTGGCAAACAATGTCTTAAGAAGCCCATTCATAGAACGAAGTGCAAGTTTATGTAATGAGGAATTTTCTATAGGACAAAGGTTTTAGAACATCGGAGTATTATTTTAGACTGCACACTAAATGTTACCATTACACGAGCAGTTCATCAGGAGTACAATGGATATTCATAAAGAGGTTAGAAAATTCTTATAAAGTTCGCAAAACATGCCGAATTATTGCCTGACCAGTATGTTAGAACAAATTACTGTTCATGCACTGATTCAATTTGTTTCATAAGTTCGACACACTGGAGCTTCTGTTTCTTTATCCGCAACCCAAATTGAATAATTTGTAATAAAATGGCCCAATAAATCTCACCAAATCGGAAATATCGAAGGCACTGAGATGCTGGAATACTAACCACCTGCGTGCGAAGCAGTCAAGGGGCTTTCAAAGAATGTGATTGAGTCATTCATTTACCGGCAGAAAAGACTAGCATAAGAAAGGGCCGTAAAGGCAGCTCGAGGGTGAATGCCGGTGACAGAGACGAAACGTTTTGAGTTGACGGCCTTTGTGAACACGAAAGGAAACAGTCAGGACTGGGCGTAGCTCTGAGGACACCCACAATCTAAACGTGAAAAAAATGCCTAATGCAAGAGCAAGGGTATTTTCAAATGTGGAGGAAATCAATCAAAAAAGTCGATAATAAGTCGTGCAAAAACGGATTATGTAGGCTTTGTGGACAACGAAATATGTAGTTTTTGAAATTTGCTTTGTACAGGGTGGCGCATAAGTAACGCACCCTTTTAAAAAATTAATAATAAATAAACTATGAAAGGTATAACGATGGGGATAATTGCAAACGATAGAGAAACTCTTAAAGTTTATTTGCATATCGTATCCTGTCTACAGATACCCAGTGTATATTGCGGTAATAAATCTTTAAAATTTACCTTCAAAATGGTGCGCTACACGAAAGAACGAGCAAAAATTGTTGAACTCTACTTTTCATGTAATAGTTCAATTATTGCAGTGCAGAGAAGTTACAGGAACATTTTTAATGATGGAAGAAGTCCTAATAAAAACACGTAAGTTCTAACGGTTCGCGGCCTTACAAAGCGCCGTTTGTCTACTGTTGATCCGGTTTCTTTGAATTTGGAGACCATTGCTTTTATGGAATTTTTATCAGGACTTCTTCCGTCATTAAAAATGTTCCTGTAACTTCTCTGCACTGCAATACTTGAACTATTACATGAAAAGTAGAGTTCAACAATTTTTGCTCGTTGTTCTTTCGTGTAGTGCACCATTTTGAAGGTAAATTTTAAAGATTTATTACCGCAATCTACACTGGGTATCTGTAGACAGGATACGATATGTAAATAAACTTTAAGAGTTCCTCTATCGTTTGCAATTATCCCCGTCGTTATACCTTTCATAGTTTATTTATTATTAACTTTTTAAAAGGGTGCGTTACTTATGCGCCACCCTGTAGTAATATTGGGTCGAGCAAAGAAGCATGAAAATGAATGTGTGTGGGGAGTTTGATTAGAGGAATGGTTTAGAAAAAACGTTAACGAAAATGGAAGGGAAGAAATTAGGGGGGGAAAGTTTAGAAACACAAATGAACAAAACAAATGATGTGAAAAGTGATGGAAGTGGGAACTGAGCTTGATTGGTGGCATAATTAGTTCTACTCAATATGAGGAAAAAAATAGAGTGACTGCCTGCAGATTTGTGTGGCGGTAGAGTAAATGTACGAGAACACAGAAGATGGTGGCAATGAACTAGCAAGAACAAGATCACTCAATTTCGTTACCTGGATTAGTTTGCAGCATTTGAGTAAAGTGAATTTGATATTCAAAACCTAAATAACTCTAACGCACTATATTTCAAAATGACTTTTAAGATCCCTCTGTAGATTACTTCAGAACTAACTCATGTGAGTTCCCCACAAAACTTCAAGGAAATATTTTCATCAAAGGACCTTGAACATAAGGTGTTACTTACGTTTCTTTGTAATTTAGGAAACAACGTCAAAACTGATTTCTTCTCAGAATTCGTTCACTGTGTCATCAAAAGGGCTATGACAAGCCCTCATTTACATCAAAAGCCATTTGTTATAATTTCAACGTAATTAATTAATCCTTACTAATTATTTGTAATTAATGTAGGTTGTGGTGTATGAATTTAAAAGGAAAAATATGCACGCACGCATAAGGATAATATCAGACTTATATGACATCCATTTATAGCGCCAATAGAGAATACCTTCAATATATGTATTTACTGTATTTTTGTGCGTAATTTACAATGGGGAAACAAGCATGCGTACAACAAGAAATTTTATAGTTTAATAATCGTCCAGCAAGTCAGAAAAGTCGTTTTTCTCATAACGATTGTGCGCAGGTGTATAATTAATAAATAAGATTGGAAAAGAATGAAAGCTCTAATTAATGGAATATTATTATTTCAAATTTTAGGGGGGGGGAAGTCCTCCTACAAAGCAAACAAATAATACATTGGAATCATTTAATATTGTTCAGCATATCCATTTTTCACTTCAACAACAGTTCTCAATGAAGGATTTTCAAATTATTGTATACGTTTTACTCCATTCTTCTTCGCAAATGTTCTGAAGATCCAAGATGTTTGTTGAAATCGATTAGATTTGATTTTTCAAATAACGCCACAAATTCATTATTAAGTTTAAGTGAAGATTTACGACCATTTTAGTGTATTGACATTTTTTGCAGCCAAACATTTTTTCGTAAATTTTCCTAAGTGCTTAGGATCATTATCTCTTTGGGCCAAACTGATAATTAAATGTTGGTATCAAAATTGTTTCAAACTATCCTTGACAGTAAATATGCATCAATGAAACTGAATAGCAATTTGAGGAAATTATCATTCAATTTCACTTTAGACTGAAAGTGAGTTTTACAATGATTTAACTTTTGAAAGTTTCTAGGATGAGACAAACAAAAGTCTTATAGTCGTTGTCTCGAATAATTGAGGTAGGGAAGTAGGTTTTTCAAATACTAGTAATAAATTGAAACTCAATCGAACCTTATCATTTCTCTGCACTGAAAAAATTGAACGAAAACATTCAGGAAATAATTTTGCTCCAGAATATTTTATTCAAATAATTATTTCGCCCGAATAGATAATCTTGTTCCATATTGCATTGAGAAAAAATTCAAGCATTGCAAGTAGTACGAAATACAAAATTCTGTGCAGAAAACCAAGCAGAAAACAAAACTTTAAAATGTTTCACCATCTAATGCTTGGTGGCACGAAATATCTATCCATAGTTTGAAGTTTTCCAGTGGATCCAATGATTGCCGTCGTTACTTTCGATCGTGTTCCACTAAAAGTTTGAATCTCGCCGACATTCCGCTGCAGCCATTAATTTTAATTCAAACCCGGAGAGAAGATGTGATGGGATCACTACAAATGTTGACGACCGGAGGCTTTGCAATCGTCAAGCATATTGAAATAAATTCTACGCATTTGACTGCATGCATTTCAAGGATGTCCAGTTTGAGGGAATATTATTTGCAAGTAAAATTGGTAGTAAAATTTTTCGAAGTCTTCTAGCGCGACGAATACTACACGGATGGTAATGCACTCAAATCTGAGGCGAGTACGTGAAAAAAGAGATTTTGCAAGCTGTGTAATTTTATTTCATAAGGTTTGGTAGGTATTTAAGTGACCTTACAGAATCTAGTGATAGAATTATGAATGATCTTAGCCCAACGATATAGTATGTACGCATATCTTCAAGCGAGATACTAATACTAAATTTCACATAAATTTTGAGAAAAAATGAGCAGGTAACACCTTAGGCTTCACTTATGCATGCATTTATTTTTCTTGCATTTAAATTCTTATATAATCTGCTTTCTATCTAGAATATTCCAAAAAAAAGAAGCAAAACGTAGTTACACATTCGTACATTCCCACGGAACGTTTTTCTACGAAGAGCGCATTTAAACTCCATCTGAGGTCCTCTGTGTCCCTGTCCAGTGGGAAATCAAGTCAATTGAGGACAGTAGCAGCTCATATCTGTCTCTTGTTTTCGTCATGTCTCTCGAGGGGATAAAAATAGCTGCTGGTCTGGATCCTAGGGAGCGAGAATCGTAATTTTAAGGAATTGAGTGAATGAAATCCAAACCATCCCTAAAATATGCTTACAAAACTTTCTATTTAACGATGCTCGCACGAATCAAGGCTGCACACGTCAACGAGCAATAAACAGTAATATGAATTATTTTCGGTCAATGTAACATATGTATTTTAATTGTTTGTCATTTTTGGGATGAACAAAATGCATATTCTAACTTCCTTTACTGTATTTATTTATACTGAAAACAGGATTACTGCTGTGCTTAACATGAAGCGTTTAATAGTTTACCAAATGTTCCTTTAAATAAATGATGTCTGATATAATCATCTTCCTACCCAATCATTTGGCCTCAATTGAGAACTTAGGCTTAAGCGCATACTAACTATTTTTCCAATTCATCAATCGTTTAGTCTAACTTTAGTCCAATATTAACGATGGAGTGAACGATGATTAAATCACAGGATCACACACCAGCAAAACGGCGACTTTCTTACCCTAAATCAAATGTTGTCATACTGTATTCTATTGTATTCTTTTTTATTTACGAGTAGAGCAATTAATGCTGGATCAACAGTTACATATTAAGTATGAATGAACGAATTAATTATCTATTATACTCAAAATACGTTTCATACGAATATGTTATCATGTTTATAGTATGATTGAATGAATTATTGTCGACCTACATTCGGACACTGGTACTCTTCACAGCGTATTGTAAATAAAAGAAGCAAATCTGGAATGTTACACTGTATTTTACGGATTCTAGGAATAAAACTTTACTTATCATTAAAATTTTCAGAAAAATTCTAAACGTTCTTTTTCTACATATTTCATTCAAAAGTCAGGTCTTAAAGAAGCACCAAAATTTCTAGTAAAATAGAGATTCTCTTTTTTGCGATAATATAGTACTCAATTAAGTTTGATACACAGGCAGCTCTATCGGTAACAGCTACGTATGTATAGGATATTTTCGTATATGTTGTTTTCTCTATCTTCAAAGATTGAAGCTCAACGACCTCTGCACTAAATGTCAATAGGAAATCTTATACACTTAATACTTTATTAAGGCTTCTCCATTCAGAGGGCAATGCTCTTAATAATGAAAGCTTGAAGTAGTTTCTCTTTCTGAATAAACATCGAGACAAAAGTCATTGTTGATCACGGGAGAAAAGATTATTGCAGTAGGATTATATTACTTCCACTTTTCAATGTGATTATTGAACTTGGATAACATTACCTCTTTTTTCGATGTGATTATTGAACTAGGATTACATTACTTCCTCTTTTCTGTGTGATTATTGAACTAAGATGACATTATTTCATTTTTTCAATGTAATTATTGAACTACGATTACATTCTCTCTTTTTTAGATGTGATTATTGAACTAGGCTTTTTAAAACATTAACTCTTCTTTTCAATGTTAAAGGTGGCCAGAATGACTATGAGACGAGTGTACAATAATATTTATTCAGAGAAACCGTCCTGAACAAAAGTCTTAACTATTTTTACCACACTCTAATTGGTCAACATCTATAACACACACAGTAATTAGAATTTCATTGTTTATAAATACACGTGTGACAGTGTGTATCGAATACAAATGTTTTTTTTTGTGAAAAGATACTGTTCTCTATGTTTTATATCAACGGAAAAAATAAAACAGTAAAATATGACTAATAACCTTTTGTAGTATGAAGGGCAGCGTTCAGGTTTTTCCCCTAGAATATATTTTTGAACCTAAAATACTTCACAGAGGTGAGTACTTTCAATATTTTCTACGGCAACGTAAGCTATCTCTAGCAAATCTCTCCTCAATTTTTGCGATACCTTTCAAGGAGCGAAAAGTAAACATTTTTAGCAACACTGTATCATGTTCAAGTAAACATTGAAGGAAACGTCAAAATAAATAAATGATCTAGTTTATGTTAAAAACTTCTCTCTTAATAAATTCGGGACAAATCATTCATGGGGGATATAAAAGTACAAATTAGAAAACTTGGAAAACAATTTTCACGGTGTATGAAAATTGAAGCAAAAGACGATGAAAGACATCGTGAGTCTGGTACCCTTAAAGAATGTCAACATAGAAGTACAAAATAGGGGTTAAAGTAAAATATACATAGTGTGTGACATTACAGAGAGTACAAAAATAATGGAAATGTGCATACATAAAATGATTCCATTCTCATAAAAAACTATCTGAAAGAACCAATTGTAGAACGTTCAAAATATTTCTATGAATAAGCAACAATAACATACATACAAGTAGGAAAATGGCACATAAAATATATTTACTATGCTATGAATTGGTGAATCAAACGTTTTTGATTTGGAAAACCATGTATTCATGAAATAATTTCAGAGAAGAAAACTTTAACATTCGAGGATAAAAAATGCATGTTTTACCTTATTAGATTGAGAAAATTTTGAACCATTACTTAGTCACAGAAAAAAGCTGACCTCCATGAACAAAAAATGAGAACCAATAGCATAATTATTGAATATTTTTCTTTGTATCAATCAAGCTTTGGAAATTCTTACTGTGTTCATGCTGAGGACAAACACAGAAAAAGGACTAAGCAATGCTTATGGAAACTGTAGTCTTTGATGAAAACAATTACGTAACTTTGACAATAAAGAAGCACTTTTTCTTATTTGCAATAATAGACAAGTGATTTATTTTTTCTGCAGGTAATCTAAACTTTTGAGTGGCCAGGTTTACTGGACTACAGGGCCTGCAATATAACAGCATCAAGAGGACGTGCCAGATGACTTCTTTCTTAAGGAGAATCCACAGCTGAACGACGGTCTATATTTACTCATCGTATTATAGTGTGGAAGTCAAATGAAACCATTCACCTTGTTGTTTACAATATGCAGATTCAATTATTGTATGCATATTTACTCTTACTAAAATCTATGGAAACTAACTATTTTGTCTTCACAGTCGAATGTGTGAAGAAATGGTGCCCTATTTTGTGATCTTGATAGCGATGGTGGTTTGCAACCGTCATTGATGCTCGCAGGTTTTGGTAGCGCTAGCAGCGTTAATTTTATAAACAAGGGTATCTGTTACTGCATTTATGGATGTTCCAAACAACTTTGTCAATACAGCTTGCGTTTTATAAAGTGATTTGGAATTACTGACAGACTGTACTTGCTACCTGCTGGAGCATGACAGAGTGTTTCTAATTTTTGAAGTTTACACTCTGTCCGACATCATGTATAATTTTTCTGTCTAGATGGTGAAAGCAGTAGAATGGGTTCAAAGAATACTAATTTGAAGTTGACAGTTTTTTCTCTAGAGCTAATCAAGCTGATCTTTTCCAGCTAACGCAGTGTAAACATTTAAAAATTTTGTGCTCGATGCTATTTTGATGAAAAAAATTCTTCATTGAATGAAAATTGACTCCATAGAGGGGAAAAATCTGAAACAATTTTTTTTCGTATAATGTTGAGGATACTCCTGGATGCTCAGAAATCTTTTCACTACGAAATTTACAGAATATTCTGAGTCGCAGAAATGTTGGATTTATAAAATGTTTTCTTTCCTGCGCTAATTTGTCGGTTCGTTACGGTGACGTACTGCTATTGTGAGGAGGCAGAGCGAAAAAAAATAATTTAAAACCAGAAAGGGCATGTTGATAGGATACTTTTACTTTCACTATCACACCAATTTTAATTAAAAAATGCTTCATAAAGTTTATTTACAATTCATTACAAAATAAATGATGAGATGTATACGTGATAAGTATATTGAAACTAGATAGTTCTCGTAGAAATTCCACGGTTTAGATTTTACTAATTTGAAATTATTATAAAGACGAATGTTTTAAAGATTTACGACAAATTATTGTGTTTTCAATGAATATTTTTCATGAATATCTACAGAACTTTCATTCTGTATCTCTTCTACCGATAACATAGCCTAGATAGTACTCATGAAAATTCTACGGCTTAAAAAAGATAAAATTAATGGTTTATAAAAACATTTTTACTTTTACCAGTCGTTGTATCAGAAATGATACTCGGGACTGGTTTATTAAATGAATGGTTAATATTGTTATTAATAAAGAGTTTCAATGCAGAGAGAAAATCATTTCAATTTATTACGTTTCTTCAGCAATACACACAAAATGATAGAGTTATGCAGTTGGTATAGCCCTCCTTTTTTTCAACTCCGGCTGCTGATATCCATGATTCATTTAATATATGGTGCTCCTGTCTGACCATTGCTCATATTAATCGTTCTATGCATCGGAATATAATTAGCATCACAATTGAAAACACTTGTACACGTCAAACTATTCCAGCACGTACCAAATTTAGACAGAAGCTCAACATATTCATGAAGATTCATGAAATTCATTGAACTAAATATTCATCACATTTTTACATATAAAGTAAAATTAAACACTAGATATAAAGATTATTCATCACCTTAATATAAAATTAAAAATGAAAGCAAACGGTAATTATGGGTTAGTTAGTTAAATGTTTTGTGTAAAATCCATAGAGTGTTATATTTTCTCAGCTCTAGATACTTAAATATTTGATGTAAAGTCCGAAGACTTTATTGAATTTTGTTCAGCGAACTCATATATGTATGTACGTATGTATATGCATAGAAACAGATAATAGTGGTGTTAATAATAGCCCGTGGAAATTCCACGTTCTAAAAGTGATAAAATTAGGTATTTTCCGATCCATAATTGCGTTATAAGTTTGATTAAATTTTACTAATTTACACTTATTATATATACGAAGGGATTAAAGATTTACGACGAATTATTGTTTTAAATGAATATTTGTCATGATTATATACAGAAATTTCATTTTGTATATTATCAATCGATAAAATGGCCTATATAGTATCCTTGGAAATTCCACTGTTTAGAAGGGATAAAATTAGGGATCTATAAATAAAATACACTTTTCCGTTTTACCCGTGGTACTACCAGAACCTGAATATTTTTCACGAATATTAAAGCACAATTATTTATGGTAAATCTTTAAGAAATTCGTCGTTATAATAATTTCCAATTAGTCAGATCTAAATCGTAGAATTTTTACCGGAACTGTCTAGTCAAGTAATAATTTTTTGCTTTAGTTCGGTAATGTCCCGTATACTGTGTCTCTTTAACACGATATTTTTAACATATAAGATTTCATATACGATATATTTACCATGACCGCATAGAAAGAAATCCAGGGAACAGATATTTGATGAATGAAGGGGCCCTTCCCTTACAATCTTTTTAAGCTCTTCCAAATGTTTGATTCAGGAATCCACGAATAAATGCTGGAAAATGAAGGCTGATTAAATGTCATCTGATTCTATCGTCACATATTTTGTCAAAAGGTCATGGTTACAGCCGTCATTCTCATCTTTTTAATGAACAGGATATCTGAAACACACAAATCAAATGTGATTAAACAGTTCCACACCAATGAATAAAATAAAAAATTGGTTAAGATACCTCATAAATTGATTTTGTAATATTTTTAGAAGATTGTAAGGGAACGTTATGGACACCCTTTATATAGTTTAACATATTATCTGATAAATGTTCTGTTATTGCATCATTTTTATTATTGTCTGGATATAAGAGAGATTAATCTGACTTGGCGAGGGTTAGCATAGCACTTTAATCATAGCAAGTAACCAAAACTCAGTTGTTATTGCTTCTGCATCTTCTACAAAAAAATTGAAAAACATGTGTGAGAGTTAGAAAAAAATGTTGCTTTATGTGGAAGGCAGGTGAAAATTTGTACAACATTGAAGCATGAAGCACGAGCAAAGAGGAAGAAATATGATATTTACGCGGTGGCGATCACGTGTACCAACACATGACGTAAACTGTCAGGTTTATTTAAAGATTTTAGATATTAATGTAATGTTTTATTCGCAATGAATACTGAATAATATTTTCAACAGTATGATTATGATTCACACAGTTTTCTACTCCCATAATTTGGTACAGTTTTTATTTCTCTTCATGTAAGGCCCGAGTATTAGGGCACGGTGAAAGCCTGCGTTTGCGCACATATCCAATATATGAAAGCCAACTCCATTAAAATGTAATGTAACTCGATTATTGAAACATAGAGCGGGAAAGCCAGGCAGCCCACACCACAAAGTTCTCAAATAATAATGAAATTCACTTAATTTTGCTCCCTAATTTTGGAGACTTAAAAAGTAATAGAATATTAAAAATGATGGTAAGATTATTTAATCAGCCTAAAATTTTCAGAAACATAATAGTTTAAATATTGTAGGTCTACACTGAAGGAAAAAAACTGATGCACATTTTTTGAAGATTTGGAAGTTTTAATATTTGTTCTTAATTTTGGACGACACTTTACGTCGGGGCTCCGTTATTGAGGCGCGATGTCACTAGAAATTCGTCGCAAATTTCTGCTTCTAAAAGTCTTCTTAAAAATGCATACTCTTGAACTATAGATTATGATATAATAACTCTAACGTAATCTTCAAAAACACAGTTACATGATATCATATATCGACTGATTGAACTGTGGAAATTCTAGAGACATTTAAAACATATTATTTCCTCCTTTTTCCTGCCATACTTGACTTGCATGCTGGGCTCCAAGTGGAGGATGCACACGAATTAATTATTTTCTCAATCAGTCTCAATCAGTTGAGAATCATTTCAACAATAATAATGGATTTATAAAAGATGCATATATGGTAGAGCCAACGGCTACAAGGAAACTTAATATTAAGATAACGAAGTTTCAAAAATAATGAGCGGCATAATAGAGGCAGTATTATTCTCATTTTTTGTTCCATTTCCTTGCAAAATTTTTAGCATAAAGTAATTTGCATAAAATAAACATAATGAAATACAATTAATTAATACAAGGAAACTAAATGAATGATGCAAATACAGTAAATAAATTGATATACATCCGATGCTAAGTCAGCCAAACTGTCATGCCTACAGCAGTTCTTTGTACATAGGCTTCAGTGTAAATTAAGTGGGAACATTGTTTCACCAGGTTGTGTAATTTTACATTTAATTGAATAGAATAGGCCTCGTATTCTCGAAACGCTATACGTCGGAACCACTTTAAACCAAGAAACTACTGTTAAACCACATCTTTATCTACAAAATATCCTGCCCCCTTTTGTAACTGGAGTTTATTTGTTACAACGGGTCTTTCATTACGTGTTGTAAAGATTAAAAAGTTATATCGTCCTAATACACTCAAGAATATATCCCCGTCCCGATTGAAAGATCTCTTACCAGTATATTAAACAGTACGGGAGATAAGGTTATCCCCAGTGGAATGCCACTTTTTGCCTCTTCACTGACCAGTATGAACCTTCAAAGAAAATCTACAAGAAGGGTGCAGTGAGGCATCATAGCAGTCAACGTCAAATTGATTACTGTATTTCAGACTGACTCAGTTTGAAAACAACTCCTGTGGTAAGTGCGCTGGTCCACAAATAGACGTAATAAAACGCTTTTATTGATAAATGGGGAACAAATTGTAAGGTCTGCACGAGCAACTAAATCAAATCCGAATAATGTTGTCTAGAAACCCCTGAGTGCTTCTAAAGGCACCATGCTGTTCTCATTAAAAGACTACGTGCTGTGTTAATCTTCGCTTCTTAGTTTCAGCAGCCGGGAAAAGCAATGATGGACGGCGGTACAACTCAACAAAAGTTAAAGCTCTATTACGTTTGAACATAGGGATGATGAAAACGAGCTGTGGCAATTTGAGAATCACACATGCATTTAACCAACATGCATATAGGTCGTGAACCCGAACTAAATTAGCATTAGGTTTGTGCTTTAGATATTCAATAAAAATTCAATCCAAACCAGAAGTAGAGTCTCTCATAAAGGCTAACCCTAACCTAACCTAACCTATTCAATTCTCCAGTTGTGAATGGCTCATTGATTGGATATTATACAATATTGCTTAAGGTATGAGCAAATGAAAGCGAAGAAAATTAAGGCGATGATGCTAGAGATAGAGATGATAGTATTTTTTCTTAAGGATCAACCATCACTTTGGCCTAAACTGCTGCGTCAGTAATTAATGAACAACAATAGCAGATAGACGGTTACATTTTCATGCAGAAAAGGGTTTGTAAAAATTATACTTGTTCCTATGCCAATAATTTGGCTGTGTCAGAAGTAATTTCATTACGGTAGAACATAACGTGGTGTTGAAACTCCTTGATCTGTAAGGGTTTTGTGATAAATACGCTTATCTTTGTGCATCAAGATAAGTCGGGCAGCTCACATTCTAATTACAATAGACTTAAAAGACTCGATAACGGCAATATGATATGCAAAAGTATAATTGTAAAGAGTGAAATCATAGTAAATATTTTGCCTTTATTTTTCAAATGCGAAAAAATATAATCTAGAAGATTTCACCAACTTTTAAATGTTTGTCTAAGTTTTTTCTCATCGTACACCAGTATTGGTCTTAAAACTTGAAGCTAAGTCATCACAAAAGGCGTTAAAAAAATCTATCTATATAAATGTATGATTTTTCTTGAAGCTATTCTAACAATGTAGAGCATTTTATATTCTGTAATGGTCTAGCACGACTTTAATTAAGATACGCAATACACAGGAAAACATGATGCTTCCCGTAACCCAGCTCAAGTTATCCAAGCGTACCCAGTATTCTCAAAATTTAATGGGCGTTAGTTTGAAAACAGGTAAACAAATATGGACGAATATTTCAAACAATTAGACTAGTTAAAACGCTTGGGGAACACACGTCTGTCGCGCTTGAAGCCAAGCGTAAACTTCACCAGAGGTACTCCCAGCCTTGCATAACACTCGAGTACTTGCTAGGAATGTGCTTTAAGTTGTGCATGATACTAGCCAGCTGTATAACCCGTTGAACTTGCTACCTGTCAGTAATTTGTCCTCCCAATTTTGTCTAAATAAATCAGATAATGGTTCATATTGATTGTTGCATCTGCTGTTAATAATAGTACTAATATTAATGGATTCTGCTGCTATTAATGATCCTAATATTAGTGGTGTGTGCTCCTAATAATGAAACTAGTATGTATTAGTGGTGCCCACTACCAATGAGCTCTTCAAGGTGAGCATGTTACACGTCTAGTGAATGTAACTCAGTAATATGCATAAAATCAAAATTATTTTCACGTAAAAGAGTAAAATATAATTTTAGTTCAACATGTGGTGTTGTAAACATCAATAAAAATTTTTGAATTTCTACATAGTGCAAAGTTGAAGCTCAGGAGGGCAGAGTTTAGATATTGTTGGCATGTTGTTTCTTGGGACTGTTTTTATTCGTTATCTTCCTTGTTCTTGTGGCATCTTTCATAACTTTGGCCAGTTCTTCCAAAATTTCAGAGTCTCTTAAATAAACTACTCAGGCAAGCCTAAAAAAATTGGTCCAGCGTTGAAACCTTTTAGAGATCCCAAAGGACTCTGTCATCATTTATTTCCTTTGATAATCTATCACTTCCTTAATCCTCTCTCACATTTAGAACTAAAGGCCTCTGACATTGTTCACTTTCAAACTAAAGAGCTTATATGATTTCTGTTTCTGTTTTATGTTTTATGTACGCTGCTAAAGCTCTTTTGGACTAAGTAAGAAGTTTGCTCCTAATTTCGAACTGATTTCTTTCCAGGTTTTCATTTCAGTGCAAAAATCCCCGTGCAAGTTTTTTTGGTAAATGGAAGTCAACGTTGAGCAACATTTGTCCAACTTCAAAGCCCATGCCCAGGTAAGGGAAATATTTCAATCTAAAAACGTTTCCTCTTCACATAACTAATAAAATCCGGAGCGTGTAGACGCTTTGAGCTCGTGAACACGAGTGTTCTGAACATATGTTAAGTAGTAAAGACCTATGCTTAATAAAAAAAACTTGGTTGATGATCTAGGTACAGGTTCGTTGGATATTTAGTAATTCAAATTTTAATTATTTTACTCTATTTCTTGAATTCTGCATGACAGGTAGGTTGCATTTTCACTGTCGCTATCCACCTAACAAGCTTACGCAAAGTGCTCCCTAATCCCATCTGTTCATACAAGTAGACGGTTATTTATCTATCTATGAGGGTTACTGTCCATATTTCAGTTTCGTAAAACAACTGAAGTAACAGTGTGGGTACTCGGCGGCCACACCACAGTGACGGTTATCAGGTTACTTGCTTACTTTTCCTATCTTTAGCATGTGGATTGGGATGTGTTGCTGTTCACTGGGAAATTACGAGTACTTCTGCTTAAATTACACTCTGTCAGTCATTTTAAAGGATTATCGTCGAAATCTGATGATTGTTTTGGTTGGGGTTCATTTGTGAATGATTTATCTTTAAAACGAAACGTTGAGAACCGTTATTAGACTTGGCAATCAGTAATGGCATCTTAGTTATGAAAACGATGTATTTTATAGTGTTTCTGAATAGTTTTTTCTCATCTTAGATTGCCATTACTTCACAATGCAGAATTCGAAATTTTAGTTTTATCGCTTAGGGCCAAAAATCTGGATTTAAATCATGATGCGTACTTATTTTTAGTGTTTGAAAAATAACTAATGAATTTCCTTTGTAAACGTAAAATATCCTGTTATGACTCAATTTAATAGAAAACACGTATTTGTTTTAAAATTTAGCATCATTAATAAAATGAATTATCTAACACGGCGTATTCAAGCAATTTAGATCCGCTGCATTATGATCAGTTTTCCCGAAATTTGTCAGGAAGGCCTTACTGGATTAATCCATTATAGGCTCTCTTTTCTGTGAATTAATTATTAACCCAACTGTATATTTCAACCAAAAATCCAGGTTTCCCATGTCATTTTCAACTGTAGAAGGCTCGTTAAGAGAAAAAATATGCCTCCCATGTCTGGTCATCCCCTACAATATTTATGAGAAGAATTCCTAAAAGACTTACCAGAGAGGCAGTTAAACTGTCAGGACAGACAATCAGTCAAAACTTTGCTCTCTTCCAAACTCCATTAAACATTTTACCCTAATGCGACACAATGAAAGTCTTTCTTCAGGCTCGTTCTAGGAAGGCCTGAATATTTCATTACCCTCATAATAGATGCCTAACTTCACAACTTGTGAATGAGTAGGTCGCAGCTATTATGAAAATTAGAGGAATATTTTTTAACTTTTTACCCAAGAGGAATAACAGTTATAGTCTCAGACTCACGAGTACGATTTAGGTATCTAGAAAAAGCAAGCAAAAATCTTATGCGAGCAGGATTTTTGTTCTAATAATTAGATTTACTATGAGTTCGAATTTAGTTACATATTATGCACTAAAATTAATCTTTGGGCGAGGGATTATCTAGTATATAGTAGAGTCAATCATATTTTTGCTGTCTAAATTTAGTTCATAGAGGTTTCAGACGATGATGTCAAAGACTGTTGAAAATGATGGAGAATCTGCAGGACTTGAATACTTGTTACAAGTATGTCTGACCTGTACACAACTAGTGGGTTGCACCTAACAGTTATTTGTGTATATTTAAGCCCTGAGTTGAGCAATTGCTTTCATGGTGCTATATATATATATATATATATATATATATATATATATATATATATATATATATATATATATATATATTTAATTATAATTTAGTATCCCTGTACTGTGTTAACCTTATGTGAAGATGCATGCCATTTATATATATATATATATATATATGTATATATGTATTATACGTATCGACTTATGACTTCTTAATTGAAGTAGAGTTTGAAATAAAGTTTAGTTTCTAGCTGTCTGTGTTTTGTAGAGCCTGCATGTCGGAATTAAACTGATACTACCTCACATAAGGTAAACAATATTGCTTTCTGATTCTCTGATCATACAATCTTGTTTGGAAAATAAAAAAGTAATGTTTCAAAACAATTACTTTCGAATATTAAGTGAAAATGTCATTATTAGACTCTCAGATGTACACAGTGCACCAGCCAAGGACGCCCTAAATTAATTTAACATAATCACATGTATTTAGTCCTTACCAATATTCATTTACATGTCAAGGATATATAATTAAAAAAAAAAGATGTTGCATTTGAAAAAAGTACAAGTTGAAGAGTTGTTGACTAGTACCATTCCGTCATTTATTTACTTTGAAAACGTTTACCAGACACGAAAATTACAGTTCGTTAGTGCCAGCATATAATATTGGATGAGCAATGACCCAAACCAAAAATTGTAATTCACTCTACATTTCAAAAATATTTTTCGATGTATATTGCAAAAAGATTTGTTTTTACAAATCTAAGATCAATCCAAGAATACGCATGGAAGTATTCGTCATAATTAACGATCTTGATGAAAACCAAGCGTCTACGACTGGCTGAAAAATGTTAAACAATTGAACTGGTAATAATGAGACTACTTTATAATAATCCAGTAGTCATAGGTAATAGATGAGACTACTTACTTGTAATTCAATAATTAGCAGGTAATAATGGGACTACTTTATTATGTTTCAATAATTAGTAGGTAATAATGAGACTACTTCATTATAATTCATTGCGAAAACTCGGTAAATACGATACTGCAAACAAATTGATAGAATTATCCTTCATAGTGTGTTACCATTCCTCTCAAGAAAAACATCGCTTTCAAATAACCTAATACTTCAAGAGAAGTTTTGAACAGTTTTACATTTGCAGTAAAAGTGTTTGTCTTTTATATCCATGAGTCTGACTTTCAAACTTAAGTTATAAATTGCATTCATAAGCATTAAATAAAATTTTGCAGCAATAAAAACAAAATAATTTTGTCATGTGTTCGACTCACAAATCTCTAAGCCGAACTGTCAAAGTGCCCCACATAGATCACGTTCCAGGTAAGTTTGTTTTTCTATTTTGGGCTGAAAGTTGACAGGAGACGTTCATAGGCTTTCCTTTTAACGGCTTCTACTAAATTCTTGGCGGTGAAACAGGCTTTGGAATTTCTGTGGTCCCAAGTTATGATCGTTTATCATAGCATCAAAGACCTCTATGAATTGCTTCAAACTTGGAACTGTAATTTTTTGGTCACGAACTTCTCTGTTCGATGAAGGCTTCTAGTAGAAGTGTCCAGAAAGCCTGAATGCCATCCGAATCAAATAATTTTGAACACAGTGACAACTCGAAAACTGGATATGCAATGTTTCGTATGTTTCTTAGTTTGAAAAGATGTGAGACTATTAAAAGAACATATTGAAGTGTTTCATTTACTACTAGAATAGCCTCTGGGAAGATCTGCTGGTGCTATGTCCGTTGAAGTATGGGGGATCAGTGAATGAACGTAAGAAGCATAACAAAAAGTGGAAGCGGCGACTCGTTTTTTCTCGAATCAACTTGCATCCTGGGTGTCTCAGAGAATTGCGTACCTTATTTCTGAATATTAATAACTCGCTAATATTATGTTGAATTTAGTTTGCTTCGTTTCATTGAAAGTAAATTTTTTCAAGCGTTCAATAGAGAAATAGATGCAAAATATAGACATATATAGTTCAATAGAGAAATAGATGCAATAGGATCTCTGTAATCGATAAGTTTTTGTGAGATATTGCTTAACACATTCATTGCGGTA
The DNA here is from genome assembly GCA_006783055.1 of Trinorchestia longiramus. Lineage (NCBI taxonomy): Eukaryota > Metazoa > Arthropoda > Malacostraca > Amphipoda > Talitridae > Trinorchestia > Trinorchestia longiramus. Next base: position 128,911 of record VCRD01001176.1, on the reverse strand, counting down.
TGACCCACCGGTGGGTCATTCAGGTTAGGTCCTGTAATTTTTTTAAAGCTTTATAGTGACTGTATGTACAAAGTAAAGATTTGCACCGGCTGGGCAATCGCAATGAATGTGTTAAAGACTGTCTCTTGGTACAGAATTATTACGTTAAGTAACCAAGTTGATCGATCTAATGTCCCTAGATCATGCTTTTTGTGATTTCATCGCATAGGATCATCTGATGCATAAAGTTTGCATCGCTCTACTAGTATACCTAAAAGAATGAAGAGAAATCAATCTAGGCAAATTTTAGCTTTTGAAGAACGACAGACCAATGGTAAGTCTAGCAATGCTGCAAATGTTATTGAAACTGAAAAAAACTGTTGATAGGAGAACTTTTCGTGGAGTAGATGCCAGTTCAAAATAAGTAATTTTATATAATTTTTTCATCACCAATATTTGTTTAACTATTTTACCTATTTAACGACACTGAGAGAACTTATTCAGCATATTGCTTTTGTTCAATGTTGAGGTAAGTTTTTTTCCAGACACTCGGTACTGCACATGTATACTCGTACATAACAATGCCAACATAAATGACTAAATTATTAACTTTTTTCGTGTTAGTATGCCCTTTGAAACTTTTCATTTTCAAATACTTCAATTTATCGTGCAGTTTTTATAATAGTTTTAGCTACGACAATTCATTTGAGTGTAATTTTGGAACTTCGTATTTATCAGTTGAACTTGCATGCGATCGCATCCATACAATTGATAAAAAAATAAAATTCAGGATACTTAGTGCAATCACCGTTATCGACTTTCTGGTAGCTGCATCGCTAGAAGCTGCAAACATCAGCAGTAATAGCCAATAGATTAAAATTTTTGACATTCCAGATTAGCAATTAATTCTAGTTGATCGCATCCAACTTCCGAAGTTTCGATCAACGCTGGGCTGTTCAAGCGTGCTTTATCTACTTGTTTCTCAAGCGTTAATGATCACTTTTAACCATGGAATGCGCTTTGTTTATTGGCAAGCGTAATGTATGAACGAAGCGCTATCAAAGTGAATCATTATGTTCAGACAATCTCTTCATTATAGCATTCTCTTCATTACAGCCGGCAAAAGAAATGTTATTTGAAAGACTCGGACGAACTCACTCCAGGCAAGGAATTACCAGATAACTTTTTGTGTATGTAAGAGTAGGGAGATACAAAGTACACCTTGTATTATTAAAAGTGAAATTATTCATGTCTATCATTGATAGTAACAGTGACAGGACTGCCCTGGCTGTTCATATATACATACCATTGCAAGTGTAGAACAGTGTTTCTCAAAATTTTTTCAATCACCGCCCTCTTAGGACACTATTTGATTTTCCATCGCCCCCTCATGATTATATTACTGTATATTATACAGTAATATACGCCCCTCATTCAAGGCGTGCCCTCCTACCGCCCCCTTGCATTCCCTCAACGCCCCCAGGGGGGCGGTACGGACCACTTTGAGGAACACTGGACTGTAGAAGATAGGACTTCTCTAGCAGTTCTTATGTACTTGTCATTGATGGTATACATAGATGACAAGACTGCAGTGAATGTCCTTGTATTCAATATTGAAATGCCTTTTTCTATTTGATTTTTGCTCATTTTTCATTCCTGCAAATGACTGATCATTACTGATTTTTATATTTTTCACAACGAATCAAGATTAAAGATTTGTCATCATAACTAAGCAGCGAAATGAATATGCATGAAATATCGTAGCAATATTGATCATTAGTTTTTTCTGTTTTTCTCTTTAGTATTTCAATCTTAATCCACGTTGAAAATTTCACATCAAACACTTAGGCGAGTTGATGTTTTCCGACGTTACAAAGTAATACGTAACCTAATACTGGAATTGATTCGAATATCTTTATTGACCTTACGGAGCGCAATAAATTACTTCATCAAGATACTGTGCAAAATGATTTCATTGTGGCCAAGCATTAAATACGTACGTACTTATCTCGTAGCATCATGTGCGTTCTATGATAAAATAAAGCGTGCAACAACATAACTTTCTTTTTCAACAGACGTTCCTTTCAAAAAAGGAAATTTTGATGCCGTACCCTGTAAAACCAGCACAACAAAAATTCGAAAATTAATTACACTGTGTATTATGTTAAAATGAAATTCGTAGTTCCACTTGCAAATACGGTATTTCCAAAAAAATATTATCCCAATTGATTCAATTTTCATCGACTAAGTGCGTTGATTAAAGGACTTAATCTTGTGGTCGGTCATTTTGAGACATCAGGCAGCCTTCAGTTTCCTTGTACAAACATCCGCATTTCAGTGATCAAGTCTGATCTATACTCGGAAATTCAATTGATAGTAAACAGAAACAGACCACATCTCTTCCAGCTTCCGCTAAGTGCTATAAATTCTTGTTAATTTAGAGGATTTGATGAGTTTCTAATTAAATTTATTTTGGTGTACATATACAGGCTTGAACAAGGATTTTTAATGATAATAATTTGTGCTCGAAATTTGAAGCTTGTAATACTTACTGATGGTTTTAATGTGAGATTGTATGACGCTGGTGAAGTAGTTGAATACCTACTAACTAACGAAGTAATCGTTAATTCCATGAGATCATTACCTAATATATTACAATGTGACAACCGTAGATATAGAAATAATCTAATACAGGCGTTCTAGATTATGCGCTGCGTCCTCCGAAAAACAATTAGTTGTTATTCCCCCACGCTGCTGTTAAGTTATCTCTTCGTTCATTAGTGCTGTACATACATTTTCCCACGTATTATTGCTGTGTTGCTTGCATGTTAGTGTTGCTTAACCCTCAATCATGACTCCTAAGAAGAGTTAAAGTGATAGTGATGAAGCTAAGAGGAAAATCTTGCGAACAACGATCGAAATACAGAAACAAGTCATAGCAAAACATAAAAACGGAATGTAGGTGTCAGACCTCGCTGTGCAGTATAGTTTTAGTGCTATATTACTGTTCATTTTGGGCTCGAGAATGGTTTATTTGCTTTTACATTATTTCGTATGGAAAAAATACGTCGATTCGGAACTTGATCAAACTGGTTCTGAACCAGTTTTCTGTAACGGATTATGATCGAGAACCGAGATTCTACTGTATTCCGCTCTGTTTTTGCTCAACCACCAGCGTACAAATCCGACTAAGATTATGAAGCGTGGCTGTTTCCTGCCCATCTGTAATTCAGCATACCTAGTTCATAAAATTTAAAGCCTAGTATCGCTCTTTCTGTGAACTCAGAGGGAATTTCTTTCTGAAATTGGGCCTTTTAGTGATTAAAATTGACAAGAACCTGAAATACCGTGAGCTTATTTGAAATTTTGCTACAAACAATAACTTGTCATTTTGTAGTAAGCAGGAGCTACTCTTACGAAGCTCCGACTTGAGCATCAAAGCTCTTGATTTCCAGCGTCATATTCGTTTTACACTTTACGAAATTATTTACAAAAAAGCCTGTAATTTGTGTTAACTCTTTACAAGATAGGGCTCGGGCACACTGATGTTGAGCGGGTGGGAGCCCTAGCTAACGCCCTAATTGCCTGTAAGTTAGGTTATTAATGGTAGTAGGGGTCTTTGGGCTGTTCGCTTCGTAAATTTGTTTGCTGATCGACCGAGGCCCGCAGAATTGCCGGTATGATATCTGATTGTATATCAACTTACGGGGGGCATGTTAGAGAAAAACTTAAATACATGATACGAGGAAACTAAGCGCAACTTAGTTGGTAAAATTGGATTTAGAACACATTTTATTCACGTACTTTTTCTCATTTTTTCGAAATAATTGTGATTTCAGGGGTAAATAAGGTATTTTTTTGCATTTTCGACCCAAATCGATCTCCTCTTACAGTTTTCATGCTAGAACGAAAGTAAATAGTTTTGGAAGGAGAAGATCAATATCTACAAACGATCGTATTTCTTTTTTGCCGCCATAAGAACCACAACTCAAAAATCGAAAATCGAAATTTTTTACCATTTTCACTAAGATGCCCCCTTTAATTCTTAGATTGCTTCTGCTTCAAACGTAGAGGAGACAACTTCCAAGTTTCTCACGAAATTCGTTTCATCGTAGACAGTTAATCGTTTCAAATCCGAAGTCAAGATTTGAATAGGTTAGGATGAATTCGCAATAGGGGACACCGTAACTAAAACGGTAAGCCTGTAGTGGTTTGACTTGCAGGGTTTTAGCTTGATACTGAATTGTAACAGGCAATTTCATTCCTCAAATGTCATTCCCTTTAACGATATTGTATCTCTATTTTATTGTCGTAAATCTCTGTTATAAGGGAAACCTTTGACCACTATATTTCAGAATGGGCTAATTCGGTGGAGAGGAGTGAGTAGGCGAGAAAAATGTCTCCGTATAATACCTAATAAATACGATTTCCAAAGTTTCAGTGAATTTACTGATTTCAGTCAATTATTTTTCTCTTTTAATTTTTTGTTATATTCCTTTGAATGCTTTCGAACCTGATCATCGGAATTCATATAGGCAAAATCTAGCGATGATCGCAGGAGTGAGGAAAAGTAAGCTCTTCTCACCCCATACTTCCCTTCATATCCCTTACTCCCCTTCTTATTCCCTACTCCTTTTCTTGACACTTATTCCTTTTCTTAACCCTTACTCCCATTCTTAACCCTTACTCTCCTTCTTATGCTATACTCCTCTTCTCATCCTATACTCCCATTCTTACCTCATACTCTCCTTATTACTCTATACTCCTTCTTACGCCATACTCTTCTTATCCAATTCTCCCCTTTCTATCCTATACTCTTCTTACCTCATACTCTCCTTTTTACTGTATACTCTCCTTCTTACCCCATACTCCCCTTCTTACCCCATACTCCCCTTCTTACCCCATACTCCCCTTCTTACCCATACTCCCCTTCTTACCCCATACTCCCCTTCTTACCCCCATACTCCCCTTCTTACCCCACACTCTCCTTTTCCAAGCTCTTATTTTTGACGTCCCTTTGTTTCAACGATTCGTTTCCCTTAACGAGTCTCTTCAGACACAAATCTTTACTTTCCGGGCTTCCGATTTAAAAAAAGATCTTATTTATGACTAACTGCTTAAGGTGAGGCCATGATTTATTAATATACCTAGGTTAATCTTAAATTTGTCATCTACAAAAGGAGACTGTAATTCAACGTTAAGAATATTTTGTTCTAAGAAAATACTATGGTAATGATTTGGAAAAATTCAGTAGAAAAATACGATCAAAGAGATAATTTAATTAATTCCTTCTATTTTTATGTGAGGGGTAAACACTTTGACCGAACCTAAGTTAATTAAAAAGACTGAAGTCGTTCAAGTCTTGAAAATTCAAAAGCTGTCAACCAAGAAATCTCTGTCATGACCGAGTGACAAAACATGTATGCTGTACTCTTGTCATGCTGTACTCTTGTCATGCTGTACTCTTGTCGTGCTGTACTCTTGTCGTGCTGTACTCTTGTCGTGCTGGACTCTTGTCGTGCTGGACTCTTGTCGTGCTGGACTCTTGTCGT
>VCRD01001176.1:109195-123272 GCA_006783055.1 Trinorchestia longiramus | reverse complement strand
GCCGCGCTGTACCCGTGCCGCGCTGTACCCGTGCCGCGCTGTACCCGTGCCGCGCTGTACTCGTGTCACGCTGTACTCGTGTCACGCTGTACTCGTGTCACGCTGTACTCGTGTCACGCTGTACTCGTGTCACGCTGTACTCGTGCCATGCCAATTGAGCAGCAGGCCCTAGAGCTCAATCAAGCATACAGCTATTGGAAAATTAGTTTTCCTGGAACTTCAATAGAAACTAAATTAATGCCAAGGGAAAATCATTAATGAAGTTTTCTCTGAACGTGATCGGTCGAATAGCAACGCTCCCTGAAAGTTCTATCAAAAAGAAATGTTTCCAAGACTACAAAGGTAGACAAAATTTAGGCAGCTATTCAAGATTCAATTTTCTTCGGCTTGGTAGAAATTAGTAGTTAAAGTTGATTATCTATCATAAATTGGAGTCTAATAAGCAAATATTCCGAAACACAGAAATTTATGAGTGGTTTTAAACATAGCCATGTACCTAGAAAATGCTCGATGAAAGGTCGACAATTTCTTCACCAGCTGTTGTACTAATATTTAAATGAATGTTACAATCACACAACTATTAAGCCCCTTTAGTGTTGCGCATACGTCATAGGAATTTTTAGAAACTTGAAATAGTAATGCTTTTTATAGTTGAAAACTGAATACAAAGTGGCATCATTCATGTAGAAAATGCATTAGTTAATATTCAAAAAACAGTTGTAGGAAACAATAAACTAGCATTAGATTGGACATGCGATAGTTACCAGTACAATAATAATCAGTTCATAATGAAATATTCAAGGCAATTACAAAAAACTGTATTTGCCTTAAATATTTCGAGTATGCTGCACTATGCCCAATCAGAATCAACAATATATAGTATATATTGTTATTGTACGAGTATATTGTAAAATAGAACTTCCGATGTTCTCAATGAACTTACAATGGAACTTAATATTTTAAAAACTTCGATAGTGATTTTGATGCCAAAACAGTTGATATTTCAGCTTTTAATTTATTTTTTCGCTATCTTAACACTCTTAATGACTGGTTTGACCTAATTAAGAACTAACGAATAGTATCTTTGCTGGATCACAGCCTAAAAACAATAAGACAGGATTTTATCAGAAATGAAATCTGTCCCTTAAAATTGGACATGGTTTTAGGAATTCATCCTGACACCTTTTTGCTTTCATTCTTACAGTCGAATTCTGCCGTTTCTTTCGTTTTCTTAATCTGGTAGGCCGCTGTCTATAGAACAATATGTATCTCGTTTAAAATGAGGGAAAATATGTGTACTCAGAGTAGCGAGTCATAATTACTCTGGGGGGAATCAAGATATATAAGTAGTACACATCAGAATTGATAAAATAGTTACCACGAAAATATTTATAAAATCAGACGTAAATTAACTTGTAGTCATTCAAGAACACAGTCTATGTCACCTCTTAATTGAATGAAATGCCTAGGTTTCCAGCTCGTTGTCGGTTGCGACACACAGTGAACGTCCGTGAGGCGCAGTGTTAGAGAAGCAGCAATAACGATCACTCCGAAAAGAACAAAGAAAACGAGGGACATGACAAGGTAGTAAATTACTGCTGTCTTCACATTTCTCTTTTATCTCCACTAATCAAGTTCGAATGAGGATTTTCGTTATCAAACGTTGAAAATTCTGTGAAAATCTGCTTAGTTGATTCTGATTGGGCATAGTGTAGCATACTCGTAATTCTTGTTCGTTCAGAAGAAACAAATTCTTAGTTTTTTTCAGTTAAAACTGAGAACTATGAACACCCAACTATTCCCTCAAGAGAAGTATTTCCAGAAGCGAATTTAGATCTAAGTCATGACTTATAGAACTTTAGTCAAGTCGCTTGTAGTGCACAGGTTTTGTATTTTGAGTGTGTACGTAATGTCATTCTCTATTTGAAGAAGGATTTGTCAACCGCTTCAAGCTAATTACGGACATGCTGCATGACGTGGCTTTGGATCCTGAGAAATCTATACCTGTAATTAACACTAAGTTTAACTTTTAACTAAAACTTTAAATTTTTCAGATACGACATGTTCTCAAGTGCATAGAGATAAAATCCAGTTGAGTATAATTTAAATCTATGATTTGCTAGCCCCCGACGGCATTGTGAAAGTCTCTGAAGAAGTGACTGCAAAGTGACTACGTACAACGAAGAGACATCCTTCACGATTCAACCTTTCGCACGATGAATTCAATCTTGTCAGTAAGGTTAGTAGTTGGGAGGTAACTGTTTGAAGATAACCATCTCTGCAATAGTCTTATTTCTGAGCTACTTTGTATGTTGTCCTGTACTCACCTTTTGAATCGAACAGAGGTAAAATGGGAAAATAAAAACTCCGTGATTGGATTTTCCACGCATATGACCAGAAATTTTTAAGTGGACAATCCAAATATGAATCCTCTTAATGCTTTTATTTAACGTTTGAAAGTAGATTGCATTCTTCACTCTCAAAAATCTGAAGTGCAGATTAACCAATTATCTACAATTATAGAGTTGTGTTCCGTGCTAATTGAATTAACAACAAACGCAATGAGCAATTTTTTAACCCTTTTGCGCTGACTGGGATGTGTCCTAATGGCAATTAAAAATCGGCGCGAAAGGGTTAAATTAGTCATATATGCATCTAAAATCTTAGGCTTTCAAATGTAGACAAAAACAAATCAAAATTACGAACAGAGGCTTCAAAAGCATGACAAAGCGTAGCATGCTTCAAAAGCATAACATTTCTTGGTAAAAACTTTGGGGGAAGGATGGAATAAAAAAATTAAAAAAAATTGACATACAGAGTAATAAAGATAAATTACTGTCAGGCATCAGAAAACTTTACGCTTTCGATAAATCTTTGAATTCGTCAATTCGTAATTCCGAAATAATGATTACAACAAATGTTTCTTTTTCACTTTCTTATTTGAGAAAATACACTTTTAATAGAAGCTGTTAGTTCATGTTACATTTAGGTTACACTATAATGAGCTCATCTTTACCCATCAAAAAATCTGGATTATTGCTAACCCTTTTTTTTGAGACTGAGGAGATAACTTAATTTTCAACATTATGCATGGTTTCATTTTTATGGAAACTGAAGAGAGAGATCGTCATTTCAGAGCACTGAGTGTTCACACATCACTACCACGGCAAACATTGAATTCATTAGCAGAAATATTTTTTCTGGTCTGATGGAACAGTAGTTTGCTCTTCAAAGAAACTACTGCCTGGGAGCGACCACAAGTGCTTAATTTGATTAAATCGATAATTGCTTAGCTCGCAAGTGAGCAAGTATTTACAATGTCTGATTAGGGATACATTATTCCTCATTGAATATTTATTTATCATCGTATTCTTGGCACGAACATGGTTATTATGTATATTACTAATAGCTGCTGTTCTTCCTATCTATGTAGATGAGGCCTGGGGTGTAATTAGTGAAGATAAACTTGAAGACTTGTTTATTTTACTTCAGTTTTTAAACTTCACAAATCCTCCTGAGATACTAGTTGGTAGCGATAACTTCGTTTGTGAACCTGGATGCTTATAACGCACATCATTCAACTATTTTCATATATTTGTTGTCTTCATCAGTCTTTTAACCTAGGATGCCGATGTAACATGTAACGTAGTGCATTCCATGATGATTAGAATAGAATGGGGCAATAGAAACTAGCCGTTTGCCTCATTCTTGGGTTGATACCCATGTCCCATACCGTAGATACTCAAGTCCTATGCCGTAGATACTCAAGTCCCATGTCATAAATACCTAAGTTACATGCCGTAGAAAATATCGTGCAATGATATGACTTGCAAAAAAATAATTTGTGTTAACTTGGAAGCAAATCGTAACAAAATGGTAAACTTACCTTATCCGGGCATTTGCCTTTGTAGTAATTTCTAGGTGTCGTGACATGGTATTCATTCTATTTATAACGACGATAGTTTCAGCTTGAAACTCATTCTTTTAGTCATCTATCCTTTAAAATTGAAACGGTTTTCGCTAGAGATCCTCGAAAACCGATCATTAATTTTAACTGCATCATGTGTGTGTGCCGTCTCTCTCGATTAGATCCCTCTTCAGATCATTTGACACCATTGAAAAAAAACGTGTCTGATCTGAAGTAATTACGGGGTCCGTTCATCGATAGAAGAAGAATTACTTCGTGTCAGACGTTTCAATGAGACAGAATTCATTTCATTCTGCTCGTCTGTGCAAGGTGATCGATTCTGTCGCGGTGGAAAAACTTTTGACACTTTTTCGCTTGTTTAATACGTTTCTTTAGCTTCAAGTCAAAAAGGATCCAATTGTATTTCTGGACGGATCTGCCTTTTTACGGGAAGTTGTCTTGCCCGCTTAGGTCTCAATTCAGGCTGCAATAAGACTCAACTTGGAGAGAGATAATTTTTTACCTGATCAGCAATATTTGAAGTCTGGCTTTGAAACGATCTTCTAAATTTGTTATTTATCACACGTGAGGATAAATACGTTTAAAGTGGGTATGTCACATTTTAGTACCGACAGAAAAAAATAAAGATTAATATTTTATTTTTTTTATTTGTGAAGCTTGCTAGTTAGTATGGGGTGTAAATTGATTCGTGATTTTGAAAAAAAGTGCATTTATATTCATCATACAAGTACGTTATCAATCTTTTCAAGCATTTCTTGCAAATATCTTGCTATGATAGTCTGATGTCAAGTAGTTTTCTCAAAAGAGTTTGTCACGATTTTTGTCTGAGACAGTACTTTATCACGACTATTGCCTGAGATGATATTTTGTAACAATTTTTATCTGGGACAATACTTTATAACAACTATTGCCTGAGACGATAATCGGTCTCAATTGTTGAATGAAACGATATTATGTCTCGATTAATGAATGAGACGATATTTTGTCACGATTGTTGACTGAGACAATATTCTTTGATAACTAATTCCAGACTCTGACAATTTCAACAGTGAATCAATTTTAGGTCCGAGGAGTCCTGAAATTAAGTATTTATTAAATGTTCAAAAACTTTAATATGTATGAATCAATCAATTTTGGCACACATATGTGCCAACACGTAGTCAACGCGGTAAACGCCCACACAGAGATTTTTATTTATTATAGAACAGCAATAAACACTTGAACGGGACGAGATGCATTAAAGTTGTAATAGCTCTGGTGTTTTTTCTCACGACTGATGTTCAGAAGACCTCTGACTTTTTTTTGCGTGTTGTACAGTGCTGTCATCTCTGTCACGCATTCACAAAGAGAGTATGCCTATTTAAAACAAACCACGTGTTTTTATGTTTTCAGTTCTGAGGAAAAACAGCGGAGGTGTTATGACTTGAATGTACCTCGTACAAACGGTTTTTTATGAAGTTCATTTAACACTCCTTATGGCTTAAAATTTTTGTGCATTAACAAACACGTGAGCAAGAAAGAAAATGTCGACGCAGCATAATTCAGGGGTATTGCAGGTACGCAGTTATTCTCTTCTAAAAATACTGCCATACAAACTATCGTAATTTTTAAGGTACCAGTTTTCTCTTTGTAATGTTGATAAGAAATTTAACATACTTATATGATCGGTGTAACAACCTTCAGAATAGGAGGCTAAAAATTACTTTCATACAATTTAATTCTCGGTATGTTGTGAAAGAAAGTAATTTAGTTGTGCCTATGGGATTCAGTCAATTATTTGCATTGTAGATACCAGGGGAGCTAAGATTTTCACGTTAAAATAATGTTTTTTGATCCCAATAAAAAACAAGCATTCATTTCGCTAGCATAGCTTGCTCTGTTCCGTATTCGGGCAAAATGAAGTTAATTTAATTTGAATAATATCCGAGAGCAACTACATTTCGAATATTGAAATTTCGTGCGCAGCATAGTAGGGATACTTTTGCAGAAGGATGGAATGTAATTATGATCATAACGTAGTTAGAATTGTAGTGCAATTATAATTACATATAATGCAGTTATAATGCAATTATAATTATAACGTAGCTATAATTGTAATGGAACTTTTAATGATTATTATCGTTCAAAGTTCCACCGAGTCGCAGTTCAAAATTGAACGCTGAGTAGACTGCAATCAACTGAAAGCATGGCACATGAATAGGAGAAATAAATTTGTACCCTGTAAAACATCGAGCTTTTAATGCTAGACAAAACATTCAATATATTCGTTGACTGTACACAAGAGCATTGAAATCACTTTTGTAAGCTGATATGAAATCTGTGCTAAATGTCAAAATTAATCTTTATTATCTTTGCGATGCTGTCTACTGTGTGAATGAACTAATGTTTGAATACTTTGATATTCAGTTTCTTTTACTCCATCCACCCATATTTCGGTCTACCACAGGCACAAGTTTCTAGTAGTTTTATCTTCTGTACTTTATTAACTTCCAGCTGAAATCTGTTTAACACAATAACATGACTGTGTTGGAGAGTTAGAAAAATTTAAATGACGTTCAAAATATATGACAGCGATTAGGCAAAACGTATGAAGAAGGAACAGGTTAGAGGGAGCTTGAAAAAAGTTTGTTCTCAGATTCCTAGGATTGATGTGTCACTTTCTTACTGTTGTGTGGTGTATCACTCTGCCGTCAGGTAACGTCAATATTCGTCATATCGTCTGTGTTAATTATGAATTTCATTTTAGCCGTCCTCATTCTATGTTCATGCAAGCTGTGGCATGTTGTTTTGTTACTATTAAAGCAGACCAAATGTTTTCCTCAAGAAAAAATGCATGCGTATTTATCAAGCCTATGAGCAAAGGATTTGATTAACAATTTTCATCGTTGTTTACCTAGAGTGCATAAAAATATGAAAAATGTCATTTTTTTTACAGTATTTGAAGTCACGATTAGCATTCAATTGAAAAATAAAAATGGCTCTCCAAGCTCGCCACTGTGTAGCTCACAGCATCTAATATTCACAACCAAAATGTATTAAAGTCAACATTGAAATGCAGCCACGTTGGAAAAGTTCAGATTACGTTTTGCAAAATTGAAACAGATTTTAAAATTTGCTCCAACAATTTCTGCTGGTATTACACACTTCAGTCAGACTGATGGATATTTCTATACTGGCATGGCAAAACAAATATGCTCGTAGATCTACATCTAAAAACGCGCTTATTAAGAGACAGCTTGTCAGGATTTGCTTGAGTAGGTTTTTCAGCCAACCATTACTATACTCGTTTTATTCGAAACAAGATTCATTAATTATGTAAAAGTATCAAAAATTCATAGAGCAAATGTGTGACGGCTGAATGAGTATACAGTATGTGCCTGCGATGAAACTGTAGGAGTGGTAAATGTGAGATTGCATAAGAGAATAAAAGATAGAATACGGATATTTTTACAACTTGGGCCTGAGTCTCAACTCCAAAGGGAAGGATAAAAGAGGTAGTTGGGCAACGACTCAGCAGGGATAATGATGAAGCGAATCAATGCAGTGTGGTATGCCTGACATGAGTGTAAAATAACGTTTGCAAGAGTTCGAAGACATTGAGTACTTGAGTATTTACCTGAATCTATCATTTGCGGATGTGATACATTATGTGGAACTTTAAGAGGGATTGGGTATGGGTAAAAAATGGGTGCACTAAGTTTTATGAAAATAGGAAAACAAATTATTGGAAGGACAGTGGGCTAGAGGTAGACCGAGAGATGTATGACCAGGATGAAAGGAGAGCTACGACTACCCTGATACCGAAATTAACTGAGACAGCGTTCTATCACTAAACTGAGACAGCGTTCTATCACTAAACTGAGACAGCGTTCTATCACTAAACTGAGACAGCGTTCTATCGCTAAACTGAGACAGCGTTCTATCGCTAAACTGAGACAGCGTTCTATCACTGAACTGAGACAGCGTTCTATCACTAAACTGAGACAGCGTTCTATCACTAAACTGAGACAGCGTTCTATCACTAAACTGAGACAGCGTTCTATCACTAAACTGAGACAGCGTTCTATCACTAAACTGAGACAGCGTTCTATCAGTGAATGTGAAGAGTAACCTTGTTGTGATCTAGCTTCTCGTACGGTCTTCGTGTTTCAGAGGTTTGGAATGGGAGAAAAATAATTGCATCATGTCAAGGAAAACGTAAAAGGGCGCCATAGCGTGACTACGAACCCTCACTGAGAAAACAGTCTTGACTGTGGGTCAATGATAATGCTGTTTGCTTAAACGATTCATAAACAAAAGATTTAATTCATAATGTTTACTCTTTAAATAAAGCGGGCAAACAAAGTTGGCCTTCCTATTCCACTTGAAATGGGGGAGAGCATTGAGTCATGTTAATATTGTTAATATTAATAAAATACTAATATTAAGAAAATACTACTAATAATAAAATACTAATATTATTAAATGAATTAAATTACTAATATTAATGGCCGTCTGAGAAACAGATTATCATCAAAATTCACTGCTGCGTAACTCAAAATGGAAGTCTTAGGTATCATCTTTATTCTGGGCAGTATTTTTATATTGATGCAAAAAGGGTTTTAATGCTGAAGCATCACCTTACTAGAACACAAGTTCGAATTCTCTGAAAAAGCCACACTAATATAAAAAAACGCTCGCCTGACCAGAGGGAAAATGACCGAGTATTCCATTCAGGTGAAAATTTTCACATTACAGTGAATGTGTTCCTCAATTTCATAAAGAACGAGTTCAGCTATTTATTTATTTATTTATTTATTGTGCTACGATTCTAGTCTTTCTGTGCCATAAATATTAGTGAAGAAGGCAAGAGAACTTATGTCAAAGATTAAGAAAAATAAGAGTGATCCCTGAGATAATGGCACTTTAAATTCTACATTTTTCAAAAATAATCTAATATCTATGAAAAATTCCCCCCATAAAATGTCCGAACTTAAAAAAAATTTTGAGGAAAAATTCAAGCTTATCTGACTTGAATGGAAAAAAGGAAAGCAAAGAATTTCAGTGTAAAATTTACTGATGAGGTCTAACACTCTATCACTCCAGCTATTTACAGAAGCTAAAAACTACCTCATAAAATATGAGCAAAGTTGTCTCTAAATTAATACCAATAATTGTAAAATTGATTACAATCTTAGGAGAAATTTCTTAACCCTTTCGGTACCATGATGCAAATATCAAAACATTTTCAACATATTTAACATCAAATTTAAAAAAAGATGCTTTGTGATGTTTTACGGCCACTGCATTGTCCTGATCAAACTGTAGCTTGCACTGCCCTACCAGCGTTTGCACAGACACACGTGTTGCTCTGCATCTTAATAAGCGAAAAATGACTGCGGCTACCAGAGATGCCGTCAGGACCGAAAGGGTTAATGAATTTCATTCCATTATTTAACAAGCTCTATGAAAAAATACTCGCAGTAACGTTTGTTTTAGTTGTTATTCACGGAAGCTATATTTGTTAGTGTGGGTGGGTTAGGAAGAAGTTATTGATATACTTGAATTTATGTGGATGTGTGCGTGGGCTAAAACGATATTAGTGTGACATAATGTGGTGGATCATGAGGAAAGAACAGCGCTAATTTGGAAAGTAGATCAATATGTTCTGAGTTCTCTAAGAGAGAGAACATGATAACTTCCTATTGATACAACTAATAACACAGTTTTAAGATGAAATTATAGAAATGTTGTTTTATATTTGTAGTGTAATTTATACTTCCTTAATAACTTCCTATTGATACAACTAATAACAGTTTTAAGATGAAATTATAGAAATATCGTTTTATATTTGTAGTGTAATTCATATTTCCTTAATAACTTCCTATTCACACAACTAATAACACATAGTTTTAAAATGAAGTTATAGAAATATCGTTTAATATTTGTAGTGTAATTCATATTTGCTTAATATGAATTTCCTTAATAACTTCCTCTTCATACAACCAATAACACATAGTTTTAAAATGAAGTTATAGAAATATCGTTTTATATTTGTAGTGTAATTCATATTTCCTTAATATGAATTTCCTTAATAACTTCCTATTGATACAACTAATAACACATAGTTTTAAAATGAAGTCATAGAAATATCGTTCTATATTTGTAGCGTAATTCATATTTCCTTAACATGGGATAAAAAATATTTTGTCTCCCTGCGCCAATAAATAACTAGCTCACGTACTAATATCAGTACTATGAATTTGTTTAAGTTCGATTAAGTTTTTACTTTTTTTCAGCAGCGCGGTAGATCCTTGTGCGCAATTGGATGCCAATCCTGATGTGCTGTTGACACTTGAAATATTTCTGTCAATATTTTTATGCACTACATTCTTCACTGCTGAAGGTGAGCTAATTAATCCACTAAGGATATCACATCTGGGTGGATTAACACTGTCTGAATTAATGCTATTTAAAAATAATCCACCACTTGTACTCGGCAAAGTTCTAGCAGTTCTTGCCGCGGAAGTCCCACACATTTGCATACTTTCAACAAACTCTGTCCCGCAAACTCTATCGTTTTGCGCGAGCGATTTGTTCTCCTCTAGAATATCCACATGACTTTCATCTTTTTGCCTGGAGTCTAAAACTTCACTGTTATGATCAACGTCATTTGCTAGGTTTTCTCCCCGTGATCTTGCCCGCAGCCTCTTCATCACAAATAAAGCCAGCGTCAGAAATAGGAGCAGCAGCACAGCTGAAGCGCCCAGAGCCAGCAATACGAATAGCGTGTTGCTGCCGCTGCTTATGGAGGCGTTGACGGGCGCTGGCTTCATCGCCGCTGAAAAGAACAATAGAGCTTTATGAAAGTTTGAGCGTAAAAATACAGTAAAGGGGTAATTAATATGCAGAGATGATATCTAAGTTCTAAGCTAGAGTTTGGAGAGTGTGCGTATAGGTCGTCTACCCTCGCTCAAGCATCGTATACTAGATAGAGTATTTTCAGGAGTAGTTGGAGTGAGGCTTACGTAATTCAAATCTAGCGTTAACATTTTTACACTTCGCTAATCACTTGTTTATTAACTTAGTTTTATTCGTTATGGATTCAGTAAGTGTTCAATATAGGCCTTACATACATTTCATTTTCACTTCAGTGTATTGTTGACGGTGCAAGTTTAGCAGGATAAAATATAATTACAAATACTTTGTCCCAGCTCGTTAATGTTATTAAAATGAAAAAATGCACGTGCTTTCGTAGGTATTACTTGCCAATAAGCGCTCGCAGCTCTGAATTTATTTCTAGAACACGAAGTTCAAACGCTAAATTTTGTCTTCTCAGAACCCGGCATTACGAAAGTCAGTTGTTCAGCAAGTAATAATAATTACCTCCATATTGCGATGCATTTTTTGTAGGGTAGGATAAGGTAATTCTTCACAGGTTTGCACATTTGTACTTCATTCTTAAACTTTTCTAGAAGGTTCATGAGAAAAACGTGGGAAATTTAGAGTTTGCCAGTAATTTTGGTATATTTTTTCGGAAATTTCAATCTGTATTGATGAAATGCAACAGTGAATTAGAATGGTAATTGTCTTGTACGTTTACAGGTAGCATACGTATATTTTTACTCAATCTTACCAAGATTATTTGGTAGTGATTTTTAAATACCTAATTAGTATGAAATGTTTATTCGTACAATTATTTTTCGACCTCTAGCTGATTGAAACGCTTTCACATTTTACCGTGTGTATTTCTCGGCATTGAACAGAACACAGTCAAAATGAGAAGAATGGTGGAGGGAAGTAGGTGGGCAGAAAAATGTTCCACTTAGCATAGTTACGGTGATTTCCTAGCACGTCTTGCAATCTAAACTCGATATTACGCCACGTTTACAAGACAATGACTAGACATGCATCATTTTTATGAAAGGGTATAATCAATTTTCCTCTGCAATGAGCACTTTGTTCTCGGTTTTGAGATAGCTGTTCGTCGGTAAAACAGGAGCAATTCCTGCACTTTGCAGTTGTAGTAATGACCGAGGACAACAAGTTGCGAACAGTTCCTTGGATCAGACAGAAATCTGAAACCTTATTCAAGTTGATGCTTTTAGTGCGATTTTTTCTCTACGTAGCATTTATTGCTCCTCGTACGGTAATCTTGAAGCGTTAATTTTTGTTCGAGTGTAATATTATTGCCCAGCCCTATTCTTCGTCACTATCATTTACTTAGGAAACATTCCATGCAGTATTTTTATCTAAAATTCATTTTTCTAAGGGAATGAAGCTATCTCGTGTGCGACCACAGGGAAATGAAAAAAAATGAATATTCGGAGTCCTAATGCAGGCTACTGAAATAACACAAAAATTACGAAGTGCTTTCTCAAAATTGTTTCTGAAAGCATAATCGATGCTGCAGTCAATGCAAAGGAAATAGTCACAGATAAATATTTTGCAGGTGGTCTCTCGTGGAGCATTTTAGAATCGTATTATCCACATATATCTTAAATATGCTAGAACTTTTTAGTGTCACTTTACCTGAAATGCTCCCCAATTAGCGGAAGCATCTATCATGATTTTTTGCATTTTGTTTTTACGATGTTTGAGTTGAATGCTTGAGTTGGATCTTTATTTCCATTCCTCTGTTAATATATGCAGTGGTCAGTGCTTCGCAAAACCTCGTGTGTTGATTTTACCGTGCAACTGATGGATAATAATGCAATCCAAACATGACCTGAAGCATGAACCAGGGCTCATTTTAGCTCTGACTAACTCGTCTGTTCCTGAACCTTAGTCGCTGCACTTGAAGTCAAAATTAATATTGAAACTTCGAGATTTCCTTCGCTTCTTCGTTTTTGTTCACGTCCTAACCCAAAGTCTGTGACATTATTTTGTACATGTTATGATTCTAGTGACTATTGATGATATATATTGGAAAAACTCTGGATGACGACTCTATTTATTGAACAAAACAAATTTCCATCCATTCCTTTAAACCCTCAAACTGCCAAAATTTTTAGTTTACCATCAAATTAAGCGCTTTCCTGCTGCTGTTTTAACTGTATCAAAGCTTTATAACCGCTCATCGAACCATGAATTATGCGGAATGATAGAAATAAAATGAATGTTAAAGAAACATCATAGAAAATTGAATAAACTAAGATATTAGTTTGGTTTTATGTTATCACAATTTCAACAACCGAATACTTCTGTTATCTGGCAATGCACACGGGAAATTTTTCACTGCTTAAATTATTAGCTTCAACGAACTTTATATCCATAGATCATGCGTAGCGTACGTAAGCTAAAACTGTTTAGATTTCTAAAATGTCATTGTAATTAGGCATTATTTCTCTGTATGACTAAATTCGGAGTAAAGTCGTACTCAGCACAGTAATTAATCAAATAGTAAACTTCAGTCAATTTAAGAATGAAGTAGTTAGAATAGTCGTAGTTAGAGGAGCAGAATAATAGTCTGATTATCTGGAGATCATACACTGCGTAGAACCTCGCAAGATGTCCTTGATTTAAACGGCGATGGTAAATTATATACAGTACCCTCATAAGCTTAGGATGCATCATGAAAGTCGCAAATTCGTATAGTTTATTTTTGATACAAGTCTAGTAAAACATTCTCTAAATTGGGAAAAACTCGGGTTTACGAAACCAACATACAGTAGAATTCCTTTAAACCAGTACTCTCTGGCCAAGCTGTATGTTTCTTCTTGTTTTCATTGTTTTTTCTTCTTTAACTGCCTTCCTTTATGTCCAGCGTGTCTATGAATTGTGTGTGGTTACTTGGGTGATATTAACCTGAAAGTTAAACCAGTACTCTCTGGCCAAGCTGTATGTTTCTTCTTGTTTTCATTGTTTTTTCTTCTTTAACTGCCTTCCTTTTATGTCCAGCGTGTCTATGAATTGTGTGTGGTTACTTGGGTGATATTAACCGGCAACTGCAAAGTCCCATGGGTGCCGGTTAAAAAGACTTCATCTGTACCTGGCATTCGACTACGTATACTTGACACTAATTTTTAAAAACCCAACTCTGCAAAAAAGAGACTCATAACACCAGATTATTCCAAACAAATGTTAAATTTTCACGAATAAAATTTTAGCTATGTTTATTAACGTAGTTTTTTTAATATTTTCATTGCTTAGAAGTACTGTAATGAGTAA
>VCRD01001176.1:68853-108765 GCA_006783055.1 Trinorchestia longiramus | reverse complement strand
CCTAGTTTAGTTTACTGTCCTAATTTTGTTTAATTTACTGTCCTATGTTATTGCGTGTTGTGCTTGGGAAGGCAATATTACTTAACCCCTGGCATTCCTTGACATTGCTTCTTCTAATTCCAGTTATCATTTGTTTACAGGACCTAACAACAACTTGGATGATTTAATAGGATTTTATGCATGTACTAGCCTGACTTTCCTCCCAGATGTTGGTCATGTCACCTGTTTTCTTTTCAAGAATGTCAGGCAGTCTCGTGATTTCGAAGACATCGCTGCTGGCACAGCCCTCCGAGTTACATGACGTCACCGCCCCAAGAAATCGGGAGCCTGGACCAAGGCCATGAACTTTGAACGATGGAGTCTGCGGTGGGAAGACGTGCACACATTCTTCAGCATCATCAAAATGTTTAGTTCATAAGGGACAGAAAAAGTAATAATCTATCTCATGGAACTGCTGGCGCGAACGCACTTTTTCTTCGTTGTTAAATGAACATGCGATGAAATTGTTGACTTGAGTCACTAACAACTTTGAAAAGGAGCTCGTATGTTCGTTAATATTTAAAAGCTGACCCTGGGACAGTCAACTTAAACACAAAAAAATACATTTTGTGTATCACATACCCCTCAGAAAAATAAATAGTGCCCTGTCATCTGGAAATATTCGGCAGTAACCTAAGGAATTTTTCGTGACAGTTCATCAAGTTCATCTCAGAGAAAACGAAGAAAAAATTGTGAAACAATTACTAATTTTTGTTCATAGTAATTTAATCAAATGAAGCCATTCTATAAAAAAGGGAAAGAGTAGACTATTGAACTTACGTTCCAAGAGATTTTTGTATCCAGAATATTTTTCCGATTCAAAATTACTAGCTATTTTAAGACTTAAATACACTGGCATAGGTAATGATTTCTATTCTGAGTTCATGAGAGTGGACGTCAGCTCTATTTTGTAAATCGATCTCAATAAACGAAGAGATACAATTGTGTATGAACTCATACATTAACTTTATTTCCTATTCTGTGGTCATGAGAAAAAATAATAATAACGTAAAAAACAGGTTTCATAAGTACAGTGGACAGAAAATTATATTAGATATGAAATCACATACAAAATTATCTGAAAAAATCATGAGGTTTTAGTGCAGAAATTATTATCGCTGCTATGGAAACAAAGTTTCTTACCCTCCAGATGAGCTTGGGTTCAAGTTTAAGCAGTAAGACCACTTCAGTGCCTGTCTCAAATCCTGTCACTGGAGATGGTCTCACTATTTCGATGGAATTCAATTTCTGGCCATAAATATATTTTCGAGTGCGACTGACAAGCCGAACTTTCAGGTACCTCGAATATCGTGATCCTTACAGAGGGGAAAACGGGCAAGAAGAGCGAAAAAATACAGAGTTAGACATAGAAAATTTAGTTTCATTTCCTAGAATTTAAAAGACTGCTTTTACGTGCTAGCTGAAACTATTGAAAGCTTTAACATTTGCAAAACCAATGTCCCGAGGTACTGGCTTAAGGTGACTGGAAGGTTTCGCACTGCACTACTCCATTAGGTTCCAAATAAAATATTTTTTTTCATTTTTGAAAAAGGCAAAATAAAACGTTTTAGTGCATCGTTGAGTTTGCTCTGGCCTACTGTAGTTTCTTGTACGTATGTTTTGCTACGACTTAAGACATTGCAATTTCCACCACATAGCGATTTTACTGACTGATGGTACTCGTAAATGTTTTTTAGATTTGTGATTCCAGTTATCAATTACTGAGAGCATTTAGTTTGTTTGCAATATTTGTTTGTTTGAGAGAGAGAGAGAGAGAACACATTTATGAATATTGGATTTTGCTGTACTAGTTCAGCCTTGGTTGATGCGATGGGTGTGTTACGTGTGAATGCTAATTAGAGGTAAAATATAAGAGAAAACTATTTCAACAAGATTGAAGCTAATTCAAGTCAAACTGGACAATAAAGTTCACAATGACATTATCGCAGCCAAGAACTCTTTCCACGAACTTATCGTTTCTACCAAAGATTGTGACAGCTGATAACACGGAGCAAAATTGTTAATATCTGTAAAAAATAGATATTGAAGAGACGGTTAGCTCAGAAGCTATTTTTAACTTTCGGTGTTATTACAAAACATAAATCCTCATGCTGACTCAACAAAAGTAAAACGTAAAAAACGTAAATGAACCAATCTATGGATAGATAGCTCAATGCTGTAATAATGACAATTTATTATCATTAACAACCGAGGTTTCGGCCTCGTGAAGTTTACAAATGTAAAACCTGTTCCTGACTATGTGTGCTTTTTGCGTGTTCTGGAATGCGTATATCTGTCGCAAATTGAGAATACGCTTCATTCTGTACTACAAATACGATCGCAGTATTTTTTTGTGTCTGGATGTCATACCTGGAAGTAACCGCACACCTTCGCTTGAATTTTATTTCCCGTCCCGCTTGAAAATATGAGCAAAATCTTCCTTTTTACTTACAACTAAACACGCATAGCCAGTGAACTTGTTCCAAAAAGTTTTAATTACCTAATGGTTTTCCATAAATCTGTTTTGAAAAACACATACAAATTCAATGTCTGAAAACGGATATGTTCTTTATATTCGATATATTTTATCGCTGTAATTTGTAACTTAATATGGTGTTTTGAAATTGGTATTTCAAGTCTACAAAATATTTGAAAGAAAATTTTTTAGCATATGAGATGGTTACAAAAATGTACGTGATTAGCTGGTTGCGCTTAACTTATGATTTTCAAATTACAGTATATGGTACCTTTGCTGTTTACATAACATGCGAAGTATGAACTTACCAGCACTTACTCCCTTTACGTCCGTACACATATTGTCTAAAATGAAAATATCGAATATCATTTCTCATTCGTAGAGCTACATTTTGCAACATATGCGTTGAAGTCAAACCTTGGTCAATAATATGAAATACCTCTGGAAATTTCCTACTCGCAAATTTTGGCTTCAAATACTCGTAGATCATCAGTTATCTCAATGGCTGACTTACAAAGACAAAGTAGAATGTTACTACAGCTCAAGCATTAATACTAAAGTACCATGTCATTAATTACAGGTAAAGATAATATTCTGCTCATACGTTCAAAATATCAGCTAGGGACATGTCTCATTAGGCATTGGTATTCTAGGCAATTACTTAGAAAAGGAAAAAACTGCGATCTCGATTCACAGGCCAGAATCTTGAATCAATGGTATGAATGATATTAGAAACAGACCTCAGAGATAGATTCTAAGAGTAGGCTTTCATACTGTATGTGATAAACCAATTGTACAAAAAATACACATAAAATTACAAGCGTCGTCTCATAGTTAATTAAATGGAAGAGAGTCTATGAAAATTACTCACAATTGATGACACATTCACAAGTATTTCGGAGCTGTTGGTCTTGGATACTTTGGAGTGTAGTTTCAGTTTTCGATTCTTGGAGCCACTTTGTCCTGCATTGGACACAATCTCAACACTCTGGGTCTTCTTGGCATCCGATAAATCATTCGAGGAGTCTTCCGAATCCTCAAAATAGACGTCTGATGGTGAAGCCTGATTTTGGGACAAAATCTCAAGGAAAAACGTTACGTTGAGACCTCCGTCGTTCCCGGCGTCGCATTCTATTTGGACCATGGCCCCAGATTCTTGCACTTGGTGGCATTTGGAAGGAGCGTCAGGCTTGGCTGCAAATAAGATTCCAATGAAAAACTTGATTGGCTGGGGGAATTCTGTTGGCGTATGCTGTATAAAACATCAGCAGGAATGGAATCGTTCCCGTGTGTGACAGAAACAGAAAAGAAAGTGACAGAATTTTGTTCAGGGCCAATAAAATTGGGAAATCAAAATGAATGGACACATGGAAAGATGGAGATACACCGTCTATGTACTATGTATGTACGTAGATGCACTAATAAATATTCACGATGAATTCGTCAGACTGGTAACAATGACATTAGGTTCAAGTACCTGCGGGAAAGACGGTGAAGGTGCAGGGCTGGTGCTGGGTGCCGACGCTGTTCCTTCCCCAGCAGTGTAGGGTACCGAAGTCCAGCCCGTTACGGGGTACGAACACCACCAGCGAGATGGCCGGAGTGCGATGGCGCACGTGCGCCTGGAAAGAAGGCCGAGAGATATAATGAGTAACCGTATCTGGTGGTAACATGGTACGAGATTTTGAGGGTGCAATCAAGAAACTGGTATGTCATGAAATGCGAATAATGCTACGTTCTCTCATCTTCCTTCCTCAGCCAGTTCTCATTTAACACGTTGACTCCGAAGTGGTAATGTGTACCACTCAGGTTAGGTTCTGTAATTTTTTCAGATCCTTCTAGTGACTATGCGTACAAAGTGAAGTTTTACACCAATCAGGCAATCGGAGTCAACGTGTTAACACGTTGACTCCGAAGTGGTACGTATGTGTACCACTGAGGTTAGGTTCTGTAATTTTTTCAGATCATTTTAGTGACTATGCACACAAAGTGAAGATTTACACTAGTCAGGCAATCGGAGTTAACGTGTTAAACTCATCTCATCGACGACCTCTGAACTTCTATCTTTACACCACCACTCAATTCCTTGCTTTCTTTTTCTTCCTTCTCGAGCAGTTCAAATTATCTCACTAGCACCCCAATGCCCTATCTACTTACGAGGGCTGTTTCTTTTTCAATCTCTGATGTGCTATAAAAAGGCGAATTACATAACACGACCATTTTATTGCCATTTCAGTAGCACTAATTCATCATACTTACAAAAAACGGACTATACTTTGTAACTGACACTTAGCAATGTTCAACTGCCTGTATTTCGGAAAATTGGGCTGTATCTGTTTTGGTTATCATGCAGAGAAATAAGTAAGGCCCCACTGTACTTTTGGTAATAAACCCATTAGAGTTTAAAAAAATAGCCCTCATATGTTGCTCCCTATCATTGCAGTCTCTACGTAACTTTCACGGAGCCACAATAATCCTTATCGTACATAACAACGATGTTTTTTGAACCAAGTTTGGTATTAAAATGCTAAATTCTAAAGCATAATGTAATTGAGTACCTCAGAAAAGCTTAACAATACAAAATACAGAATAAGTAAAGAGAGCTCTCTAACTTAAAGTTATGTAATTAAATAGGGAAGACATGTTCATCGCACAGAACACTCCGGAACATCTTGCTTGTTATGCAAGATCACGTAAACTGATCTTTTGACTGGAGTTATTATAGTTCAGAGTAATTTATTGATAGTAATAATCATTCCTCATGATGAATTGATTAAAATGAATTCACTAAGGAATAATTAAATTACAGAAAGCTATGAACTCCAAGCTAATATGAATTAAAATTTTCTTTAATTGATAACAATATTTTAAAATTTGAGTAAGATGGGATCAAAAACCTCAGAGACAATCAGGCAAGTAAATTTGAAGAATATCTTTCGCATTTACCTTTTTATTTCGTTCTCCTTACGTACGATTTCTCATTAATGTTTCTGCATATTGAAATACATCGGTTAATTCACACTTATATGTACTTATTGAGCGACCTACTCTGCTGCTGTACTTAAACTCATTGGTCTGTTACTAGGAGTCGTACAAGAACCAGTGACTCATTAATTGATGAAGAGATGGCGAGTCAGGTAAAATGGTTATAAAAGTTGTATTGAAAATATAGTGGCTATTTGAAGGCAATCAATCGTGAATCAATAGTATCATTGAATGATTCTTTTGACATTACGAAGTTTGTATGAAAATGGAAAAAGGAGATATGTATCTACTTTGACAGAGCAGAAATAAATTTAATGACAAAATAATTTAAAGTATTCAGCTATCTCTATTTTTTTTTTTGTTTTAGCAAATCAGTGGGACTCTGTAGAAGTACACAAAAACAGCCAAAGTTTCATCGTTGAAGAAATGTGATCAGAATCGCTGGGGAACAGTTGCTCGAGTCTCGACCGAAGCCTCATTTCAGCCTCTGGATAACAGCTTCCAAGTAACAGCAACGTGTCGTGTTTGCAATAAAAAACTTTGATAGTATGAGAAAACGTTAGACATATTCATTTAGCATTAGTTCCATGTCTGAAGAGAGTAGATTGTAAAATCGTGAATTGAATTAATAACACGGAGATATAGAGCTTGAGCTTTGTTTTTAGAGAACATATGAAAGAAACAATTGAAGAATTCTTACGCTCCATGATCTTCGCTTGAGTAAGATTAGGTTCCCTAAGAGAGCATGAATGTAACTAAAAAGGCAACTAAAAACCTATTATTTGTGACAATTGAAAGAGTGCTGATTAATATGGACGTTATTGAACGTACAGCTCAAGGGATCCGATTCAAAATGCAGCGAATATTCGATATAGACTCAACGCGAGTCACGTACAATCTGATGCCAAATATCAGCGTGATCTTTCAAATATTGTTTGACGTCAGCCTTGTTGAATTCTCATGAATGAAAACTCAAGCCAGAAGTACATCATTCAGGGACTGATTGCATCATATTCGCCGGGACTTCGAAATCCAATAGCACTTTTGGCCCCAATAGCAGCGGCACTTCAAGCAGCGAAGCTTTACTTTGCCAAAAGGCAAGCAGAGCCATACCATTGTCATCGTACAAGTCGTTCACAACTGCAACCAATGAAATTCATAGCTGGTCAATAGCAGTTACTTCCAACTACAGTAATTAAGCTCCAATGATGGGTTTCCAGAATGGTATTGGTGACTCTAAAAACTTCTTTTTTCCGGCTAGACCAAAATTTGATGAACCAAATGCCATTAAAAGCGTTGTAGTGCGAAAACACTTGGATGTCACAATAGGACAAATGCGTGGCGTAAAATGATAAACCGTAATTGTTATGCTTGTAACGACACCATTAGAAAAAAAACATATTAATGATAATCATTACATAGTAACCAACTTTATTTGGAGCTGATAATTGAGCAATGCAGATTTTACAATGACATATGTATATAGTCTAATTTTACTTATACTCTCACTCCATTATCTGCACTTGCAGAAATCTCTGCACGAAACGTTCGAAAGTTGTTTTAATGTTGAAAAGAGATTTGTAGGAAGCTGTGTAACGGTTTCGTATGCTTTGTGTGTATTTGTCATTACACCACATTTTGTAAATTTACTAAATTTACAGTGTTGTCTATACAGACTCTCATACATTCTGTATGTGGTTTTTGTTTTTTTCTCCACGTCCTTACGAATTCCAGCGGAAAAATTGCTTGAACCAAATATCTTGCGTAGTTAGTACTAGTGACAAGAAACTTAAGAGCAGCCTCCCGCTTTCCATCTCCTGTTGCCAACTTTGGTATGATTATAGAAGTTCATGCGTAGACGTACAGCGATAAAAAGTCTTTCCAGCCAAACACATACGTACATAAATTTGCCTCCCTCATCACAAAGTATCGAAAGCCTATTTTCGAAATTAGTACGGAAGGAATGCACGATAAATTATTATATTTTGCCGACTAATGGGAACAGGAGTATGTAAATAAGCATGGCATAAGAAATATTCATTCAGAAGCTCTTAATCAAACGAGCCAAAAAATATCTAATTCGCTTAATATTTTGCATATTTTGCATAGGGTGTCCATAAAGTCTCTTATAAAAGTTTCTCATAAAGTCTCAACAGTACCTCTTTCACGAACAGGATCCCTGAAACGCACAAATGCAAAATGTGATTAAAAACTTCAATGAACACTGAATACAATAGAACAAATTTGAATAAAATATCTTATCAATTGTATTTGTAATAAGTTTTTGTAATGGTAAAGAGCCTTAATGGAAACCCTGTATATAATAAAAGGGCCAAAACAATAACTATCTGCTTCTAACAAGGAATATTAAAAAAAGAATTCCATTCCTTTAATGTTTCACTGGATGGCTAACACTTCCCGATAAAACCGATGCCAACTTCTTGCTAGTAGTGTATCGGTTGCTCAAGGAACACTGAGGGTTGATGATGCAACTTTAGCGCTAAGACTAGCTCTTACGGCTACAGCACGCCATCCATCCCAGAGACAAATCGTTCGACTTTCCTTGTGATGGCAGTGGCTGATTTAAAATTTCCTTTTTCTTGCTCTTGTGTTCATTTCAGCAATGGATGCCAAAAGATTAGAGATGAGCAATGACACACTGGGCGAGATGTGGGACATTGGATTAGATTATCTTCGGATGGGATCCATTGATTTATACACGAAATAAATGCAAATGAAGACTGAAACGAATCAGTTGAGTATGTTGTTTTTGATCTTTATGTTTTCAAAATAATTTGATGCATTTGTCAGACTAAGATGACATAAATTTACAGGGCAATTAACAATTATTTTTCGTAGGTTGTTATCGTGTATGAGTGAGTTTCTAAATTATTGAAAAAAAAT
The DNA here is from genome assembly GCA_006783055.1 of Trinorchestia longiramus. Classification (NCBI taxonomy): domain Eukaryota; kingdom Metazoa; phylum Arthropoda; class Malacostraca; order Amphipoda; family Talitridae; genus Trinorchestia; species Trinorchestia longiramus. The sequence goes on along the minus strand of VCRD01001176.1, from coordinate 100,361 downwards.
GTGTGTACTGTTGCACTTAGTTCATGATGAATGCCGATAACTGTCACGTTTTTAGAAATTTATGTCACTTTATATTCTAAAATAATCATATATTTCAAACGAAATTTCTGCGGGCTTACTCCGGGACAAGGATCAGCTCAATTTGTTATAAATCGTCATGTTTGAATCATAATATTAGAAAATCATTGACTAAAGTGTGTGTGCCAAAAATTGAGAGAAATATCGTGAATAACGAGCACATACACGCAAAAATTGTCAAATATTTCGGTCAATCAAATGGTGAGCCAGACAGACAGAACATCAGTAGTCCTCTACAGGTGGCAGTTTTGGATCTATGCATTGAGAATGCAAATCCACTAAAATCAAAGCTACGTATCAATGTGGTTAAATATGAAGGACTACCCAGCTCATTAGAAAATTGCTCGTCAATATTCTTTTTTGAATTTCAATTGGTCATTCTTCATAACACTAAAATGAAACATTGAGTGACGCTTGCGGTGGGAAGAAGAGGAATGAAACAGAAATTTGCTTCTTTATACTCATGAACAACGTAATGAGCTTTTGATCTGGGATACCTAATTCTATGAAAACTGAGAACAGTTTTTTATCCAATGGTCGGGACTTTGATGCAATAGAAAACACAACAAAGGAGGATTAACTGAAAAGAAGAGTGGCTTAATTTAGTTCCCGAGTCAGAGAAAAAACACCCTGTCAGCTAAATTGACATCAAAGATAACTTCGTGGAAGCAAAGAACCTTGTAAATTCAGAGCGTGTGTGGCCAATTAAATCATTTGCCATTAACAGTTCAATAACAACCCGTATTTTATAGTGAATTCATTTTACTGAAACGTTAGAACATGTTACTCTGAATGCAAGGCGCACATTATCCTTTTTGGTCTTGATAAGCTCCACCACAAATTTATAATACGTCACATATGCACATTACACTCTCAAATGAATACGTCAAAAGTTTTAGACAATACAGATCACGTAATGAATCCCAAAAACGTGATGCTAATCAAATTTAATATTTAAGCCAGCTAATAACATTCATATATTGATTCGTTATTGTGGTGTTATATTCATAATATGTACCACAAAGCTTCCAAGAACTGCAATTTTATTATTATGTGTTTTTTCTAAGTGCAAAGTATCGTGCAGTTCTTTTAAATAGTTAGCTGTGCCGGAGAGCTCCTATCAATATTTCATCGACTGAAATCTTAACTTCTCATTTCTCCTTAAGTTTAGCACTGTGTTATTGAGTTGCTGTTACGCGTTTACAGTACGTAATCTGTTTTTAGTGAGGTATACAATATATGCATCAACTTTCATTTAATGTATGGCAACTCATTCTAACAATGATAGCCGAGTATATTCCTTCCAATAGCGCAGTTTTTACATCTTCAAAAGGCGAACTATACAGGGTTCTTCTTATTTTTAGCGTGTACGCGTTTTAAGGTGAAAAGTTAATTTCAAAGAGTGATGCTGAGATATCCATTTACCTACTAACATCAGTGAAGTTGTAACAAAAACACGACCGTAACAACGCCAGTTTTAGCGAAAGATTAGTTGCATAGAGCAGTTCTGATGTACTCATATGTGTACATAAGGAATTACAGAGTTAACTGAACAAACCTGATCGATTCGAGCGGTGTGGCCACTTGTGCTGTTAAAGGTCCAGGTCACTTCAGATGGAAGAGGAAGTGCGTCCAGAACGCAGGGCACTATAACTTTTGATCCAATCGACGCTCCTTTCGTAGACCACTCCTGTTCACCACACTTGGGTGCATCTGCACATAAAAATGACACCGTATTATAACAACTTTGTAGGTACGCATAGAGCAGCGTTCAGTAGATAAAATGCGCAGAAGCTTTAAGTTGTTCAGAAATTGATACACGTGAAATATAACTATACATTGAAATAGAAAATAATTTTTTTTTGTGGACCATGTAACATATTTGAGGGGAGTTACGAAGATAACTATGACCCTAATAAATTAAAAGTAAGCTAAATAAGATGAAAATCATACAGCAAAACAAATTTGCGGCAATGTAAGACAATTAGGTAGGAAGGAGAATCCCACCTTACGCTGATGAAACGACAGGTGATACGTAAGAAACAAGTCAGTCGATGTAATTTAATATAACATTCATTATTATTTGAGAACACATCAAATTGAAATTATTAGTATATGGGTTATTTACACTAACATTTGACTATTAGTTGCAGCGTGTTGGATACGCCGGTTCCTCTAGAGTTGGTGGCCAAGCAGGTGTAGTTGCCGGAGTTGCTGCTGCTAACGCGCTGGAGGACGAGGCTTCTGTTACTCAGGATGATGCCTTTGACCGCGGAATGATGGAGATCTTTGTCCTAGAAAAATGATGAAATACTTTTAAATTATTTTACGGGCTTGTCATTGGTAGCTGATTGTATCCATGCTACAACATTTATCAGCTCGTTTGGTGAAGTGTTATAATGAAATGTGGTGTGAATGTTTTATGCATAAGAATAAACATGTATTATCTTCAAATCCTGCTGTATTTCATAACTGCGTGATAAGTTCAATGAAGTCAGTTAATTTCAAGTGCTTCTGAGAACGGAGCACTCGACTGAAGGAAAAGCATATTAACGAACCCCTATCAAGATGCAAACGATCTTCATCTCGTCTGACGAGATGATCTATTTACATAGAAAAAACAGATTTGTTTCAACAGAATTATACGTTGAAGGAACGTCCTGCTGGAGAATTGCTCAAACATTCATGACGGATGCCATTCCCACCAACATAAACTAGCTTAATCACGCTGCATACCATTGTTGCTTTCGATGAATACAAATTGATTTAAAAGTGAACCTCAATTCAGGGAGTTCACTAGTGAAATGCACATTATTTACAACCTTTCTTAGACTGAAAAAGTGTGAAGGTGAATTCAGAAATTTGAAGTTAAATATGAAATACAAACAATTATCCAGGTCTACAAAACAATTCAGAGTTCAATACTTCTTCCTGCAATACAACCCCCTGACCTGCATTAGAGTTCTCGTGAAAGCGGTGCACATATAAAGTAAAAACTATTGCTGAGAAACTTCAAGACATCTCAATCTATGAACTTTTTTCCCGTTAAAATTACCGCAACTTGGAACCAGCTGCCAGAAAACAGTTTCTGCTGGCACTGTGAACACATTCAAAAATCGTCTCGATAAATTTTGGATTACGAACCCCCAGTATTACATCGTACTAACTCTATGTCCCTAACTCCTTAAGGCTAATGTATGATTGAGATAAATGCACGTGATATAGATGCCTGTGCGTAAGTGATATGCGTGCACATGACTAAATTGACTTACGTGGTTAAGGTGTACGTGCATGAATGATGGATTTACTTTAGACGGCATGGGACTTCGGTATCGAACCAAGAATGGGCCAAACGGCTCGTTCCTATTGCTTTATTCTAATCTAAGTACCTATTTCTGGTTCATGTAGGACAGGGTCCTCTAAATTTTTATGAGAGAAAGGCGAGTATAAAAATAAAATTCCCCTGCATTTTTAATACAACTCTTAGATTTTAAGAACAATAAACTAACATTAAATGTACTCCTTTCGGTAAGTAAATGCACCCCTAGAGGTACATGTGCCTCAGGTTGAGAGCCCTTGATGTAGAAGATAGCATGCCTTCCTAAAGTACAGACATTAATCAAATGGATTTTGCAGTCCTGTTCATTTGAGAAAGTGATGCATCTCTCAAATCTTAATCAATTGCTTTCCAGGAAATCTTCTTCGCTACGGGGCTAAAGAATTCATGTAAAGGAAGGAGAAGTTCAGCCACGGTAACAGATGTATGTAATTTGTATGAATAAAATTAATATCGTAACAAATCTGTAATATATTGAGGAACTTGTGTACCGAATTTAATTCTCCTTTCTTAAGTTACGTAAGAATTCTGAAGGAATGAGTAAGCCATACTAGTTGTAGAAGAATTTTGCGCTGCCTGCGTGTGCAGCAAGTATCTTACATGCCAATTAGCAAAAAATAAATTTTATTTGATATCTTAGTTATTTTTTTAGAACAGTGAATACTAAAAATTATTTGCTTTTAAACAAAGGAGCCATGCAATACCAGAAATGCCTTTCAGAAAGAACAGCGGCCAGTCTTCTTTGCATTGGCTAATATGATGTTATATTTTTACATTTTAGCGAAGTATCGTACTAGCGAATACATAATGTATATACATGGTGAGGCATCAACGGGAAATCTGCATAATCTCAGTGAGGGTCGAGCGCTATTCCTGGCTCGCCACTAAGAGAATCAATGAACTGACAAAAAGATAACTTGATATAAAATGCTTATTTAAAAGTTCTCTCAAAATTTTTCAAATGGAATTATTACTTCTAACATTTATGCACATGCGGAACGCGCATGAATAATTTTTTTGATTAATTAGGTTCGTGAATTATTAAATATTCAATGTGAAATCCATTTTACGTTTTTTGGTAACTACTTTTCAAATAAAAAGTCGATAAACCGATCAGAAAATAAACGCTTAACATTATAACATTAATGTGCCAACACCCTCTTTTGGATACAACGATGCGAAAAATTCTGACTTTACCAACATGGTTGCAATACAAGAACTGTATCAAATACATAGGTGACTATTATTAGGGTAACCCACCTGTTTTTGCCACCTGACGCTGCTCACAGGTGGACTTGCACTAACTTCGCACTCGAAATAAACATCATCGCCCTCCTGTACATCTGACAGACTAACAGAGCGTCCAGGCGTGAGGTGAGCAGTGGGAGCGTCTGTCACAACCAGGAGGGAAGGAAAATCAATTTGGGGGCTGTGTTTTTTTAACTTGGTCAACACTATGTATGTGCTTCAAGCAGATGTTCGAGATTATTCGTACACATATAATTTTAAAAAGTGAGTTTGTATTTGTATAATTCCTCATGATATTAATAACTCAAAATCGAACTCTACTGCCTACACCTGAGTTGAAAATTATCAGGTACTGACTCGGTAGTTCGAGAGTAAACGATCTCTAATGGAACAAAAAAAAATTCTCATATGCATTCGGTGAGCATGCAAAGTTGTACTCGTATGCATGATGGTTGTTTTTAAAAACAATCCTCTGATGGTCTATAAAATGAGAAATTTTACAAAACAATTATTTTATTTCCAAAAGTACAGCAGGGTCTTATGTGATTCTCTACACAATCGCCAAAACGGCTGAGGCCTTTGTCGTATCCTGACACAAGCTCTTTAGTTGTTTTTGTTTTCCTGCTGTCATTAGTGAAATATTTTCTGCCAATAGTTCGCAACATTAAATTGTCATTTCTGATGAGCGAATCGAAATGAGTTTTATCACAGTTGTCATGGTGATTACCGCTGCTTGTCGTTTGTAACCAATGCCAAAGAAGAAAATTTACTGCAACCAATTTCTGTACATAAGGCAAGATTTATCCAAAAATATCACAGGATACTGAACAATGATATACCGCACCAGAAGGCCTATGAATAAATTTAAAAGTTTCATATTAGTGGCACATGCACTGTGTAGTGAATAGGAAAAGCCAGAATTAAATGCACAACCATGATTCCGAAACTTGGTTTTGGTTTTTTCCAAGATAGAAGAATTTTCGTTGAAATATTCACTAGTTCGGAATCCCTATAAGAAAACTAGTAAAATGATATCAACAATATTAGTTCATACTGTATAATTCGTTTCCACAATGCACTATTCTAGAACAGTCCTGTAATAACTCTTCGCTGCAACCGTCTGTTAATTAAAGTCACTCAGGGCCATGAAAAAGTCCTTAGCGAATGTATAGCTTAGACCAATAACTAAGAAGAATATTTCACTGGGTTCTCGAAACTTACCTAAATGACCTGTTTTGTAAAGAGACAGGGAACGTACACTGTTAAAATAACACTGTAATAAAACAGTTTTGTGCGCTGTATTTGCTCAAAACTGAACTTTGCTAGAGCTCTGAGCCAGTTGGAATACGTATATTCTGCAGCTGCACACTCAGTTCCAAGTAATCAACCTTACTGCTGTTTATGGTATAGGTAAGAAAAACAACACTCATCACAGACAGTAAAGAAGATTAGACCATTATATGAATGAGTCAAAATGATCGTTATCTTAGGTAGAACTGATAATTCTTCATTAAATTAAACCCACTTTTAGCAGTAATCTTACTTCAATGTTGTACATCTTAAGTCAATGAATTAATCCATTCTTAATTTAAAGAGTTTGCAAAACCAATGAATCGAGCCGATCTCTATTATCATTGTATTTTACTAAACTTAACCATGAGTCTTTTTATTTTTGATAACGAAAACATCAGAGGGAATACTTATGCTTCCATAAGTAAAATCAACCAAAAAACATTTGAGTTGTTTTACTATTAATGTGCAGATTACGGATACACAGTATGTGCAAAACACATGTTGTATCATCCCTGGCGCAATTACAGCGATGTTAATCTTTCTCCTCCCTGTCCTATATTTAAATTGTAAACTGAAGTGATATTTTTTAGCAAATTCGACCCTTAATGAACCAATAGATATTATATCGAACATAAAATAATGTACACCTACATTACAAATGCTGCATCTCTTGAGTGTTTCCATGTCTCTGATAAAGGCAATGATTTTAATAAGAAAAATTCTTCAAAAAAGTAGAACTTGATATCTGCCACAGCTTAAGTTTTTTATTAATTACAAAATTATTTCAGCTGTCAAGTTTTTGGTACATTTAAAGTCATATATTATTGGTGAAAACTATTTTTTGAAGTAGAACTTACACTCGACATGCAGTTGCACGGAGTCTGAGAGAGGCTGGAGTCTAGGATGAAGTGGAGTGAAGGAGCAGGTGAGTCGTGCCGAGTCATGATCAGGGCTCAGAGTGAGACTTAATCTTGACACCGTTTCATCGATATGCCTCATGCTCTAGAATAGCGATAAAAAATTCAGCCAGCATTGGTATATTCATTTCAATTTCTGGAGAATATATTTTAGTACGGTCATTTGTATATTTATTTGTTTCATTTGAATTTCTAGAGAACATATTTTTATGGTTGATACCGAGTGAAAAGGATTATGTTTTCATTAAAATTACCTCAGGATCTAGACGATAATCTCGATCACAATGATGGTATGAATAATGCAGACGATAATTCACCTAACCAATGAAAATTTTTGAGAATAAAAAAGGCAATCTTTATCATTTTTCGAAATTCTAACAGTAAATTCCACGAACCCAATAAGTAACCGTCAGGTTTGTATGCAATACAATACTTGGCTACTCGAACTTCATTTTAATGTGAGTAGAGCACGAGTAAAATCGAAGGAAACTAATTCGTTAAGAGAATTTACCTAGTTATCATTATTTTTGCTGAACAGTTCGCTACTTTCACCAGAACCGGTTAAGCGATACAGAAAAATTAATGTGCCATGATTAATTTGTATACAAAATGTTTTAATTAGAGTTGACGGTTGATTCAACACAACAGTTTGAACAGTAAAATTTTATTTCACGTGTATAGCTACCAATTTAGTAAAAAAAATAATTATTTCAAAGTTCAAACCTCACCTAGTGATTAGTACTGTGTTCGGGTATCCAGGACACTGCCTTACAAGTACGAGTAATATCCACGTAGGACACTGCCTTACAAGTACGGGTAATATCCGCGTAGGACACTGCCTTACAAGTACGGGTAATATCCGCGTAGGACACTGCCTTACAAGTACGGGTAATATCCGCGTAGGACACTGTCACACTGACCCAAGCTTCAAACAATCACCGTTTAGGCAAAGTGCTATTTGAATTACTAACTTCATCATTTTTTGCCCTTGACACACATGACTTTCTGCCATCACTAGTTCTTATTGATGAATGGGCTTGAATTTGGCGGCTGTCCAGTTTTTACTTCTCTGTTGTTGTGAGATTGGGAAGATTGGGCCAATAAGGTTGGTGTTTTTCTTGGGAAGAATATTTGCCCGTTAGTCATTCTGATTTCACTAGAATACGTAAAGAATTGCTCGTTCACTTGAATGCCTTCTGAAAACTTCCATAGTACCTATAGTTAATAGCTTGATGGTTAAGGTTACCATGCGTTTTTCATTTATTTCAACTTGCCAACTCGTATTAGTTGTAGCTCGGCAGCCAAAATTCGAGAACAACATTATTTACGGATATATTTTTGTACGGCAGTCCCAAAGACGTGACGACACTCAAATATCGTATTTAGAAAACTAACATCACTGCCGAAGTGCTAAAAAGGCGAACTGTGAAATGAAAATGAAATCTGTTTCCTAGATTTACATAGCAAATCTAAGAGACAGATTTGACAGCTGACCTGGATGCTGGAGTGCTGAATGGGTTGACCATCGAGGGTCCAGCTGAGCTGGACGGGAGGACGGTCGCCTGTGGTTGTGCACACGAAAACGGACACTCTGCCCGCCACGAGCGGGGCAGGTGAGGGTTCCACCCACAATCTGGTTGGGTTAACTGGTAGGAAAATCAAAGAAAGATATGTGGTTAGTAGAATGGTAGGCTACGTTCAACCTAACAACAGTTATTATTTTTATTGTTTACGTGTTTTATGAATGCTTCTCGAAAACTTGCTACCCAACGATTCACGACTATTCAACGTTGCTACCCAACGATTTACGACTATTCAAGACATTCTAAACGAGAAATACGGTCTTATTATAATTATAAAATATGAATAATATACTGAAGTTAGATATAATTTCAAGTGCCATATCACTAGTTGTCGAAATAACGTATAAATTGGACAAGATTTGAGTGAAATTCCTAGATCGTACCTTGACTGTGTGTGAGTGTGCGTCATGTAAAATCATTCTTATTGGAGATGTACGAGTAGCTCAATAAAGCTGAACTGTTCTTGCCATTTACGGAGTTAAAGTAAGAATCTACAGCAAAGCAACACGATTGATACGAGTTCTTAGGAAACGATAATTCATTCTTGTTTAGTACTTATAAAGAACTGAATCATTGATGATGAATGACATACCTATTGAAGCAATAGAGGAACAAATAAATTTTGGTATCATTCACACTGAAAATATTAAACACGACAAACACGTAGAAAGAAACATCAGAAATGAGTGTAGGATACTTGGTTTCACTGCAAGAAACTTTGAATATAAGTCAAAGAATATAATATTACCGCTATACATATAAAGCCCTAGACTGGCCACCTCTGGGATATGCAGTGCAACTCTAGTCTTTTACCTTACGAAGAGACATTAGAAAAACAGAGAAAATTCAATTTAGAGCAACAAAAATGATTCCTAAACCGTGCAATTTCAGCTACCAAATGCGTTCTCAGTTGCTTGAACCGATCTTGGTTTTCCATTTTTGGGTTGTAGCACGAGCCCCATGCCGTCAACAGAATTGCTACGGATAATACCAGACCATGATTTTATATGCTCAAGTAAGAAGAGAGGTCATAGATGAACATCCCCAAAAAGCCTGATACCATCGACAGTGTACTAAAGACTAATAAAAGGACTAGACCAACTCCAAACTAAAAAGAGTTCATCGGCGCCTAAACAGATTATTGTGCAAAATTGATTCAAATATGCCGTGCAAAATGACAGCGGACGACCCAGAATTTGTTTACTGTTTCTTGTTTATTTTACTGTATTTGCCCTTAGAACTGGTGAATCAGTTGAAAATTTCCCTACACATTTAGAGAAGTGTAGAAACTTAGTGTATAAAAGAATTTGTCCCTAGGAAATACCCAGCTTTTGTCTTTGAATTCATCGTTATACTTGGAGAACTTCTCCAGCCTGATACTTTGGATACGAATTAAATAAAATCGGAGTGTCCACTGCCGAGCCTGAGTCAACATGACTTGTGCAGGCGCTAGCAAGCTAGCAGTCATACGTTTTGTTGCAAAAAGAAGAGGCTATGATATCCATTTCCAATACTCATACAGCTTATCGTTACATGTTATATATGATAGTACACACAGATTAAAAACAAAGTATCCATCATGATAAAATTTAAATGAAACAAGTTCGATCGAATCAATCAAAAAACTAAGTGGTACTCACGAATCATGTCCAAAGTGGCCGTTCTCAGAATCGCATTAGTCACGTTCGAATTTGTGACACGACACGTAAAAATTCGCTGATGATCTTCCCTGCCAAGGGCCTCCACCACCAGGCTGTTGCTGTGAAGCCCGTCTTCTTGCTTCAAAATATTAGAAATTCGTGTTTGAGAAATAGGTGAATTTGAAGAGCGCGAGATGAGACTTCCAGGTCTCTTTCTAGGCGTAAAGATCCTCGACGATGTAGCAGCATAAGAACCTTCTCTGCTCGATTTACGCGCAGGGGAGTCCGACGTATGTGCGTAGAGAGTTTTCACACTTTGATTGCCATTGACAGCGATAAAATATCTTAACTGAAGAGAACGCTTATCAAAACTCTGTAAAGGTTTGTTAGTCCCAGCGGCGTAGAGCGAATTGTTTGATTGGGAAGGACCATAGTTCAAACTTCGTCTTCGCTTCCCTCTCTTTGTTTTGTCTCTTACTGTTCCTTTTCTGGCTAACAATGGCTTCGTATCTACTTGGCTTCTAGAAACGTCAATTTGATCTCTGGAGCTTGGTACATTTTTTGTCAAAATTGAATTACTAATATCGACTCCGCGCAAGTTTGTAGAGTTGACGTAGAGTTTCCTGTTTGTGCTGGGAAGCATATCAAAACGCTTAAAGCGATTCATTAATAATTTTTTTGAGTTTTCAATACCTCTGATTCTAAACTTCGTTAAAAATTGCCTGGTAACACATATGTGGTCCGAAGTATACGAAAATTTATTTGTGCCACTTTCTACTAATTCTTGTAATCTCTTCGAATTTTTCTCAAATACAGGCTGTAGAGAATTCTTATTAGACCATCCAGCATCATTTCCTTTCCGTTTTCCATTAGAAAGCAAAACAATTTTTTCGCTATAATCCTTTTGTCTGCATTGTTCTTCTGAAATACTTGTCAAAATTTTACTGATGTTCTCTAGCTCAATATTAAATTTCATTTTTTCATGGAGCCTAAATTTGTTTCGAAGTTTTTTATCCTTATTCATGACCTCCCCTTGATGGGAAGTGTGCGGATTCGAGGAGACTACAAAGTTCCCAAAGTTAATAAAACTTACAACAGAAGCTCCGTTGTCTCTTTTAGGAAAATTTTCCCTTTCTGTTTTGTTTAATTTGAAAATTTTGCCCTCGAGATTTCTGTTTGCATCTCTAACTTTTCTCTTGCTATGTTGTCGACCGAATGTCATATTAGAATCATGGAGAAAATTTTCAGACAACTGCGTAGGTATATTTGTCGAAATACGTGTTATTCTACTACTCTCACCGGAATGTTCTTTAAATTTGTTTTCTGTTTTATGAAAGTATTGAATTTGTTTTGTTTGTTTGTGCAGCCCAGACATTCTTTCAGGCAGGAACGAGTTTTTTCCTTGATCACTATTGATTCTCCTTTTAATGTTTCTCTTTCGGTAGAGCATAGTTACGTTTCTCTCTTCTTGAAGTTCTCTTTTACCTTCCTTTCGGTGGCGAAGATTATGAAGTGTCTTTTTTAATTCGGAAGCAGTACTTCCAACCCTGTCGGCCGTGGTAATTGCTTCTTTCTTGTCTTTGGCATTCTGACTACTGTGAAACACTTGCTTACGCTCAGTTACTAGTCGAGTTAGATCAGCAGTATCCAGTCTACGATCGCCATCCCACCATGTGATTTGTGGGACTGGGTGTCCACCTTCGGCGTAGCACGTAAGTCTCAAGGTACCTCCTGGAACAAAAAATGATACAAAAGAAATGTATGTACATAATATTTACATTAGACGCTTATGTTGCTGTTCTCAAACGACACAGATAGTGTATCAAATTTAACATCAGTTTGTTAGAACTTAATGAGTTGGGTTTCTGTGTACATACATGGTTGTGTAATATTGTAGATGAAGACACAGGTCCTCGTCGTAACGAATTATTCGTATCCCTGCATCTCTATGAAGCGTAAGAACATTGTACGAACATGTAGCACTGTACCTGCAAAATCTTTATTGTACTATTGCTTGTCGCTCAATACTCATTCTGCTGGGTGCAAACTTTCGATCCAAAAGTTTCTGGTTTAAAAGTAGTCGATGGATAGTGATCGTGAAGATATTCGATTCTGACAAGCAATTTTCCGATATATTCTCTTCTGATGTTGAAACAATCAGATTCCACATCTAAATGAAGACAAATTAATTTACATCCCAGCACGGTACATGTCAAACCTTCCACTAGCCGGCGGACAACAAAATCGTTGGAGTAGTTCTGCCGTGTTGCTATGCCGGAACTGCCGCCACTGCTGCTGCCGATCCAAACCTTGGTTGGAGGCTCTGAGAAAAAAATTCAAATCGATGGGTTACATTAGGGATTTTAAAATGGAAATTCAGGTGAGCCTGCTTTCTCCTTTGATATTCGTTAGCAATTTACTTGAAAAACAGCTGCCGGACAAAATGCCCACGTTATTGTATAGAACAACACATGAGTTGTGTATTTTTCTTCCTTGAATTAAAGCAAAATTCAAACTATTTTAGGAGTTCATATAGTATCAAATAAGGAAGACACTCAGTTCATTGGATTCATTATTATAGGAAAAGTCATTTAGTAATCATTGCAGTCCAGTGCAGCTGTATGCAAGGTAAAAGTTACATTAGGCTGAAGAACCTGGCAGATATTAATCAGGTGTTCGAGGCCGATTTTCCACGTCTAAATGAACTATGATGCGTCAAGTTCAATTTTTGGATGAAAATTTATTTTTGTTAGACTTATAATACGTCGAAATTATTTATGTACTCGAGTTCAGAAGAAAAGTTATCTTGCCAGTAAATATCTTTGTTTAAGAATCGATACGTTGCAGGCCGAGTTAGGAATTGGTGTGCTGCAAGTCGAGCTGATTATTATACTCTAACACAGACACATAAAATCAACAGAACTCGTATCACATGAGAGCGTTTTGCTTGTTGGAGTAATAGAATAATTATAATGAACTAAATTTACTCAGCGAATGAAATTTCATTTGATAGGGTCAATAATTTGAGTGACTGAAGTTTCATAGTTGAAATTATTAATATAACTCATTATCTCAGCGAAGCTAAGTTTCCCAAAACAAGAAGTAGAAAGAATGAAGGAGATTGCTAGCAAATTAAAAAAGAGTGCGTGTTTCTTACAGAATCGAAAAAATGAGAAATCTCATCTCATTTACCAAAAATTTTAGATATGATAACCACATTCTTTCAGAAATTGTTAGGGGGTTCTTCACATTTATTTGCGATGCATGAAAATTGAATCTTGTGCATAATACCATACCTCAAATAATATGCAATACAAGTGTTTAACTGAATTGAGCAATCATTGCGAATTAGAACACCAATTTTTACTTAATATTTTTGTATAAATATTTTCATGTGCATTTCGAGATCCTACGTTTCGTAAATAATTTTTTAGTGAGATTTATATTTCAAGCACTTTATTTCTAACGATGATGGTGAGCGAGGTTTTAATTTTTCTTCTAAGTGTTAGAAAAATCCCCTTCAGTGTTATGAGATAAGTTACGTTGAACAAACATTAAAATAATATTTTACGTGTTTCAAGAATAAGAAATAGAATAACTCAGATATATTTAAAAGTTAGAATGACTGCTGGTCCTAAACCCTCATATATAGATTTTTCTGATGGTAAAGTTGATATTTATATTTTGTAACCTCCGTAACATTTTACATCCTTCCCACCCGCTTGTCAGGAAGTTAATGTAATCCCTTTTCTCGGTCCTTTTGCAAACAAGAAGTTTTCTCAGGCTTATAAATACTCATTATAATTTTTCCTATAGAACGCTCTCGAAAGAAACTTTATTTTATTTCATTGAACTACAAACAATAGGCAACTGTTCTTATTACAATACATTACCGGAAATATTTTTTGCTCCTGACAAGGCAATTCTACGGAAATTTGATCATTGAAGTCATGACATACATACAACAAAATAAACATGGAACAGTCCCATCAATCAGTGTGACAGAGCTACACAATTTTCTTGTCTACATTCTATTTTTTTCATCATCTTGTATTTTCTCTCATCTTCTCTACAAAGTGCAACATAAAAACTGTTTCAGAAATAAAAACTTATAATTTTTAAAAAACATTCTATTGTACTTCATTCTTTAACCTAAAAACAAATAGTAAGGAACACTATACACATTAACTTTACAATCATGTTTTCAATATTTTATTGTTTAGTTTTCACTGCCTCTCCAATTTTTTTTAGAAAACATTGAATGGTTTCGTGAACAGCCACGTCGGTATTTGGTTTCATACGCTATTAAGACTTGCCTTTAGAGCTGCTATATTGCAGCTCGAAGTAGATCAGTGATTATTCTTGAGAACAGTTCGTAATGAATAGTTAATTAGCGTTTAAATCTTGTTATGATGAAGGCTTTTTAATGTCTCCCTTCCAGTGAAAGACACGCAACTGCTGTGACAGTCAATGTCGCACGTCGCTCTATCTTCTTAAAGAGTCAAGTGTCGTCACCATACGCTGCATTGCATCATGGTATCACAGCACCTTTTAAAATGTCCCATATGTACAGTTCTTATACGAAAATATTCCCGTATATTTACTCTTTAAAGCTTAAAGACAGAAGGGACTTCCCTCTTTCAGAAACAGCTGCTCAAGCCGTCATTGAACCAGCATCTGAGTTCTGAAAATTTCTCCTTCAGTGACAGGGTTTGACTCACTATCTGTTGAAGGAACTTGATCATGTTGTAATTAAGCGGCCATCAGTAGTTGAATTCATTAATAACATAAGTCTTGCATGCTCCGTTTTAATTATTGTTTTGAGAAGAAGCAGATCAAGAGATGTTGCTGAGCAATATTTTCTCATCGTAACTTTATATCCGACGAGATGTTTTCGCCAATGTTGCTGTCTTGTTAGTCATTTTCTCGGCCATTTTATTGGCTAAGCCTAACTCACTGTACCATTTCTGACTAATTTTCCAGCTATGCAGGTGTTCCTTCATTACAACTCGAGCAACAGCACTGATTAATACATTTCAGAGGAATCTCACACGTAAGATGAAAATATTTATTGACATAAGAGAAAATTATTTATAGTATACGTTTCGGAACACATAGATTCCATCTTCAGGGCTGAAGGAAGAGAAAGGTTCAACTTAAAACATGTCCAAAATAAAAAAGATGAATATATAATTATCTATACGAGTATAATATAAAACCTAATGTACATTCATACTCAAAATTTATACGTAATTCCCTTCTCACACACAGACACAAACACGTACACAAATTTATGTCAGTACATTGGAGCAATGTATACAATTAAAATTAACCATGATCATAATTTAAATTAGATTGATTGGCAAATATGGAAAGGAACCCTAAAATCCCAAGGTTATTGCTCACTGTTTCCTTTGCAGGGGGTTGACAAATTAATAGTTATGTATAATATAAATTGATGTTGAACTGGTTCAACTGTACGACCGTCATGAGCTGGTATACTGTTTTACTACTGTACGATGGGGATCCCTGTACCATCCAACCTCTGCTGACTTTCAGCGTTAACTTAGATTCTTAAGAACGGAAATTGAAACTTAATTGAAAATTAAGAACGGAATAAAGAACAGAGTATAATATACGAGCTCACCAATTATATCTAGGGTAGCAGAAGCAGTCAGAGTAGGCCCCGTGCGGTAGTGCACTGAGCAGCTGTACTGGCCCGCGTCCTTTAGCTCGATGTCATGCAAAATGAGTGTATTCCTGGCAGGGTCGAACCTTGAGCGTGGACTGATCTGGTCCGACCGCCAGTGGGACGGAACTATTCTGCCAGGTCTAGCGTCATAGCTGAAATAAATGACCATTCATACAATTGTTAAGAAGCCATGAAGCACCATTGGGGTTGTATATTAAGACGTGAAACCCTGATCTTCTGTCATCTTAGTAAAATTTGGGTGAGCTTATTTTATCCGTATTTTTCACCTCAGTGGAGAAACCGTGAATTCGGACACTTGAGTATGTTGAAGTGCATGGGCCAAGTAATATTTTCATGAAAAAATGTTAGTTCTTCTCGTTGATCTTTGTGTATTATTCATTTCCCGTTTTAACTTCTCAATTGTGCCCCATTCAAAAAATTCCATTGGGTTGAGGTCGGGAGAGTTGGAAGGCGAGACATTAGGAGAGGCAAAGTCATGGAAGTTCTCTCGTTTAGTGAGACCTCCTTGAATCATCCTACCTGGCAGCTGTTGCTTTAACAGACTCCGAAGTGGTACGTATGTGTACCACTGAGGTTAGGTTCTGTAATTTTTTCAGATCCTTCTAGTGACTATGCGTACAAAGTGAAGTTTTACACCAATCAGGCAATCGGAGGCAACGTGTTAAAGTTTTAGTTTAAAGCAGAAAACACGTGTCGAACCTTCCGGACAAAGCTGTCTTCAACTTTAAGCCATTTTGAAATATCGGAATTATGGTGTTCGGCGTGAGTTGAAAATAATGCGGGCCTCTACTATAAATATGGGAACTTAAACTCCATTGCTAATGCTATGACTGCACCTGCCAACGGTAAAATCACTACTGATGGCCTGGTTCATATTTTACTGTTTGGATAAAGAAAACAGCCACATGACATTTTGAAAAAAGCGGGTTATTTATCTGTCGCAAAATATCTACTTTACAATACAGTAATATTCATTAAAGAAATCTTATTTAGTTCCTTGATTGCCTTCAAGGATTACGATTGAATGTCACTACCAAAAACTATTGACTAGGCAGGATGGGATTCAATTCTGACTGCTGTATCTATTTCGTAAATTGTTAAAATAAGTGGCCCCCGACGACCCTCAAACAAGCAATGAAGTCCTCAACGAGCTTAAGGCTTAATTCATAACGACATTATGTACTTTACAGATTTCATACTCATACCATAACCAAATAGAAATTTTCCATAACGTAAAAGATATTCCGTTCAATTAACACGTTGCCTCCGATTGCCTGACTGGTGTAAATCTTCACTTTGTACCCATAGTCACTAGAAGGATCTGAAAAAATTACAGAACCTAACCTAAGTGGTCCACATACGTACCACTTCGGAGTCAACGTGTTAAATTACCCTAGTTCTTAGAAATTGCTGCAGGAATGTCAGGTTATCAACCGTATATCTTCCTCACCCGAGTTCATTGTTAAAAATATTTTCGAACGATACCCTAGAAACGTATTGACGAGTATCACCAGCTTGGTCGACTGGTGAGCAAACCCGCTTGCGATGCGGGAAGACCCGGGTTCGAAGCCCGCTAAAACCATAGGCGGCTAAAATTACGGTATGGGATTTGGGTACCGACCCAAGAGTGGGCCAGAAGGCTCGTTCCTATCGTCTCATTCTATTCTACACATGGGTCCTAACTTCAGCCAATAACTTCAAATGCTGTAATCTACAACGACTGCATGTACTAACATTTACAACAACCACATGGACTAGCATCTACAGCGACCACATGGACTAGCATCTACAACAACCACATGGACTAGCATCTACAACAACCACATGGACTAACATCTACAACGACCACATGGACTAACATCTACAACGACCACATGGACTAACATCTACAACGACCACATGGACTAACATCTACAACGACCATTTGGACTAACATCTACAACGACCATACGGACTCACAGGGAACTGACATAAACGAGGCGCTGCCGTGTTGAACAACAGTTAGTAGCTGTGAGACATCAGAACGCTGCAAGGTTTGTCTCAGCAGGGCTAGTGTTTGAAATGCGTGTCTGTCTTTATCGTAATCATTAACAGTGCTATATATGTGTATCTCTGGGAATTGTGACTGCAATGGCAGCAAGTCGTCGTAAGTTGCAATCGTTAGAATATAAAATTTAATGTTAACTTTCAACATTGATCAGTTAGAAGCTAATATTGTGCCAACAATCTTGTCGGAGCGACTCTCTTTCCTCACGTGTTTCACTTCGAAGTTATGTCAACGTTCCTATTTTGATTTATACTTCATTTTCGAGTACACAATGCAGAAATCTTTATCTTCATAGAACTGCAAAAAACATTCAAATAAAAATGCTTCATGTTTCGACCTTCTCTGAACAAAATCTTTTTTATGGAGAATTTCGAGAAAATCAGTTTCTCTAAATCAAATCATTAAAACACAGTTAAAACATTCAAAAATCAATTACATAATGGCTTTTCTACTCGTATTCATTCTAGGCTTTTAACTACTTTCCAGTTACTCGTAAAATTGCCAGAACCTGGGACCAGGTCCCCCAAAAACATCGTTTCTGCTGGCACTGAACACATTCAAAAATAGCCTCGACGAACATTGGATAAGGAACCTTTCAATTCAATAAAGTACTGATTCCAAATCTTTCTTGACTCATGGGCCTGTGTATGATTGCAGTGCGTGTGCGTGTGACTGAAATGTCTGTGTGGGATTGAGATACATGTGCGTGATTGATGTCTTTACGTTAGACGGCATGGGATTTGGGGGTCGTTCATGTTACCTCATTCTATTTTATTCTATTCTATTCTAGTACCATAAGAAAACTATTCAACCTACGTGCTGGTGTTTTGATAAAGGAAATTCATAAGTTCTATTTTGTTATAGTTATTACTGATATAAGGATGGAAATAGAAATACGAGCAAGATTCTACCCTGAGATTTTCATGGAGTACAATATAAAAGCCTGCTATATTGTCAAGTATAGAATTTTGCTATTTTGTTGCAGGAACAAGTACAGTGTTAACCTATGGTTGAAGGAAAAGACAAACCTAATACTAGACCTGTGAATGACTAACGATCTCATAGTGTTTCTTCATTATGGGAGCAGTTTGCAAATTAATAGTTCATCCACTGAAGAGAAAGAACAGGACTACCCAACAAGTGCTGTTAATGTTAGCAAACAGATCCATTAAAGAATTCTACGCCTCTGCAGAGAAAATAAGTGTGTGCACATTTTAGTCTCAACTTCGTTTACGATTTACTGTTCAAATTCGATTTAATCGTTCAGCAGCGTTAAAACACATTTTATCTTCGTACTGAGATTGTTTAACAGGAACTTTGATGAGCTACAGATAGAGTTTTTGTTTACAATCATCTATCACTACAAATTATTTTTCTTTCACAAAAACATATTAGAATATGTATGAAATATTATTTTATCCCTATTCTTCTATCAATATATAAAAATCGTGCAAAATCTCCCTCGTATCGAGTTTTTACTGTGTTTGAGGCAGTCAGGAAATTTATTATAAAATGATCTTATATCCAATCTAAATTTTTTCCTGCATTTTTTATTAAATAATTTGTGCAATCCATTAGAATATCGAAGTTCTTATTTTATAGAGGAGTTTTTGTACTACATTTGGCCTATAATTTTCGGCTTAGCGTAGTTGGCCCCACAGTGTGTGGGTTCCAGCATCACAGCGTGTGGGTTCCAGCATCACAGTGTGTGGGTTCCAGCATCACAGCGTGTGGGTTCCAGCATCACAGTGTGTGGGTTCCAGCATCACAGTGTGTGGGTTCCAGCATCACAGCGTGTGGGTTCCAGCATCACAGTGTGCAGTGAGCTAGTGATGATGTATAATGATGTATAATGATGTGTGATGTGTTATAATTTGTGGTGGTGGATGTGTACGAGTGGAATTCATGCGGCATAACCATTAAAACAACCGTCACATCGCCATGAACACAAACACGCAGCACGCTATTATGAATTGTAAACTGTCCGAGTACCAGGCCAGTAAAATTTCAAGCACCTGAAATATGTTCTACGATCGCCTCGAGACCATAGGAAGCATCTGGCTAGTAGCTTACAACGGTCATATAAACACAGCGTACCTTTAAAGCAACAACCAAGTACGAAAGGAGGAGCTAAAGCCAGGAGGCGTGTTTCTAGAAAATACCGACGGAGTATATATACGGCAGTCGAAAAACCAAAGGGGTTCAAAAGTTCAGAGATAGGAAGTGAACACAGTGCTGGGAAGCAGCAGCAAAGGGCACCGATGAGTGGCAGTAGAGGGTATCCACGAGCTATAGTGGCAGGCAACTGTCAACAAGGAAGCAAAAGACGAATAATCTTTTTGACGTGGAGGGGAGAATATTTCTGGGATATGAAACAGAAACAATATGCCAACAAATAGCATAATCGTATTAGGGCACCTCTATCAAGGCATGTATATATGGTGGATTTTTCTCTAATTTTTAGGGAAGGAGGTTCTTTGGAGCAACTGGATCGTAGAAGAAGTTCGTGCCCATGAAATCTTGAAGAAGTTCGTGTCAACTTAGAAGTTCTTGCCAATAAATAACTTGGAGAAACTCGAAAGTTTAGCGTTAAATTGGATTTAATGTCTACGTTAACCACCTCGGAAAATCAACAACAGGAACTACGTGAAAATATTAACTAATATTATTCAATTCACCGGTGCCCCTTTAAACCAGTGGAGGCTGGGAAGCAGCGTTAATAATCTGAAAACAGCGTGTAGCACACACACAGTGTGCATAAAATGATGAGCCTGCGACGCAGAGTTAGAGCACAACAGAGTGGATGCTTAAATATGGCTGCTGTGAACGAAGTGCATTGCAATTCTTCACCTCATTCAGTCGAGAGTGAAATTGAGTGATTATTGTCATTGAAATTAGTTAATAAGATCGCAGTGATTGCATTAATTCATGAGAGTGTATTTGGTAAATTATTAAGAGTGAAATCAAGTGATATCATTGCATTGATTTTCAGCGATTCATGACTCGTTCGCATATCATTAGTGTGTGTTGTTAGGTTGTACGATGTGTCAATTCCCGTGCTACTCGGTGTTATATGATCTAAGAAGTTATTATGAGTAGAATTGGGTAATCTGAGGAGATGAGCTTGCATTGATTACATTGACTTTATGATATATTTGAGTGCCATTTACGTATTTTTTTAGTAAACATTGTTAAGCTAATTGGTCACGTTTGTTCCCTTCTTGCATTGGCCTCATTGATGAATAATTTATCATACATGTCAGGAGGTTTGAATCCCTCCAATTGCAACTACTATCTCGTTATGAGTAATTTATTGCATTCCGGTTAACGTAAAATGTGTGTGCATTATTTTCACCTTGAAAGATTCAATTAATGCTCGCAAATATTACGTTATTCATGCTGTAAGTGTATAAAGAGCAGTTGTATCGCCACTGTGGATTTCAGCATCACAGCGTGTGGGTTCCAGCATCACAGCGTGTGGGTTCCAGCATCACAGTGTGTGGGTTCCAGCATCACAGCGTGTGGGTTCCAGCATCACAGCGTGTGGGTTCCAGCATCACAGCATGTGGGTTCCAGCATCACAGCATGTGGGTTCCAGCATCACAGCGTGTGGGTTCCAGCATCACAGTGTGTGGGTTCGAGCCTCAGAATGGCGCATTTGAATCATCAGACAAATGTCATACTAAGTTAGATTCGCTTCGTTGAGTGTCTCCTTTGAACAACTGATACTTAGTGATACAATTTAATTTTTGGATTTTGATAACACAATTGCGTCTCTTCGTATAAAATGTCGAAAACATCCCTCTGATTGCCCATCGAGTGGGAATCTTATAAATTTCTGGAGAAAATGAATTAGTAGTTTTCACTCACGCTTTTAATTATTTTATTTTGTGCCTTTCTGACTCGGAATTTTATATCCACATTAGACTATGCAATATTGATTAATATTTAACTAAAAATATAATAAAGTAGTTTTAGTATTTCAGCATCTCAAAGTTTTTTATCCTAATCCTAACATGCTGACGTGTAAACTACTTCACTTCCAATAATTTTTAACAGGGTGTTTAAAAATGACGTACGTGTTCTAGTTTCAAATGTGCATCAAATGGTCAAATAAAGTGAATGTTTTAACAAAATTCCGTCGTATCTTGAAGATTTTGATTTCGAAAATAGTTCAAGACTTAAACACATTTATCATAAAATGTGTATAATTCTTGTCTCTGCTATTTCTTCACTAACAGGAGTTCTAAGAAAAAATGCTATTGACTAATGTGCTGAAATTTCGAGTGCAGTGAAATCCTGAGTTGAAGCGTTCTCTTTTTTTTGTTGTAGCTCTACACATCTTGGTTAAAATTTACAAACGGTTTGAATAACTGCTGAGAAGCTCTAAACAGAGCCGGGTTCATATTTGTTATATGAATTTACAATACGACGTCAAGACCCATGCATGTATTATCTCACTGTCTTTAAAATGACCCTGTGCTGCCCAGGCATTCCGTATTGTAAAGCAGTATTCACAGTAAAATATGTAGGCAAATACTTCAAAATCATGGTAATTTATCAATACCGAACATATTTCATAAAATAGAATGAGATGGGCGAATATGATATTTCACAATAATATTCCTTGCTGAGAAGAATATGCAATTTAGATTGTTCTTTGTTTTTCTGGGAGTAACAAGAAAGAATACAACAAAATTTTCAGTGATTCAGTACCTTCAGGAACTTTTTCGAGGAGAAAAAAATTAAAATAGAGGATACTCATGAAAAAGTTCTTAGATTTCTCTCTTTTACATATATAGCACGGCCCGAATCTTGACAACTAAAAATGTTATATTAGAAGTAAATTTCAAGGAGTAGCTATCAAAGTTTAGCTCTTCCAAACACTGCAAAGATAGAGGGACTAGATTAATTGTCTCTACTAAGGCAGTACACGGAAGTTATTTTGGTGAACGTCGCAGCATGTGTCGCTGGGGTTGCGTGTTTGACGATTGCTTCGGATGAGTAAACAAGGGACGGTGCGAGTTGTTTATCAGGACCCATTATCTCACAAGGTGCAAAGAAACACAAGTGTTGACGGCTTCGAAACTTTGAAAAAATGAATTCAATGGGTCGTAGTTAGACGGTCCGAGTTGTTTATCAGGGTCCATTCTTTCACAAGGTACAAAGAAAAGGAAGTGTTCACAGCTTCGAAACTTTGAAAAAATGTATTCAATGGGTCGTAGTTAGACGGTGTGAGTTATCAGGGTCCATTCTTTCACTAGGTGCAAAGAAAAGCAAGTGTTGCAGGCTTAGAAACCTAAAAATATGTGTTCAATGGATCCTGATTAAGTTTCACGAAATTGTTTTCAGGATGATTCCGCATGCTAGAAAAGTGAAAGATGCTCCCATATGGTACAGTCGTACAAAAGGCTTAAAAAATATCAAACAGAAATCCATCGACAAGAACACATTTACACTTGCCGGGCTGTACTTTCTATGGTACTGATATTAATGATGGTTGACGGTGCATGATGTTTACTTTTAATAGAAGGAGCTCAGTAATATCGACACCAGTCATTTCATAGAGTATCAGTGTGGACCAGTACTTTCATGATTCTAATCTGATGTTCTTAGTTACTGACACAGATGCTGTACATCACATATTTTAAGAAAAATGTAGGTTTTCGAAAACCAGGCGAATGCAAAAGTTTTCTGTCAATAACCCAGGTCCTACTTTCACAAGGAAATAAGAAACATACCTGTATATTGGCTTGTCTCCGTCGTTCCTGTACCACAGAAGTAGTTCAGGAGGTTGAGGGGTAAGCTGGGTTGAAGTGTTTTCTCCATCTGCTTCAATTTGGGCAGTTTTTTGGCCATCGTCATGGGGTGCAGTTTCATGAAATACAGAACTAAAGTTTTCCCGGTTTAATTCCCGATCATTTGGTAAACTCGCTCGGTCTTCATAATCAAAGTTCAACCGTCCATCAACAACTGCGTTTATTTTTGTTCTATTTTTCGAATTCACTCCACTATCTATTGAGTTCGCTTTTTCTTCGGCTGCGACATTCATCCTGCCCCTAAACGAGTTAACTTCACCTTTTGCGGTGTCCAGGCTCCGGTCTTTATTGAACTTCGTAGACCCTCCACTCGATAAATTGCCATCCATGCTGGGTATTCTGCAGGGGAGCTCCACAGACTGTCCAGATACTCCAACCACCGCCACCTGAGGGGCTGAAATAAAATGATTCTGATGAATTCGAGTGGGTAAATGTATAGCTCTTCACGGAGTAATGATATCTCTGGAAGTTCTATCGATTTAAAAATGAACATATTTATCACAAAGATTAGCTTCCTCCTAACATAATAACGCGTTAGTGTATGGCTCTGTGCTCACTTAGCAATCCATATTTTGGGCATTTACTTGAGAGGAACGAAAAAAAATACTTCACTATTATGTAGTACTTGTCAAGAAAAGTCTGAATACAGTCGGTGAATGCATTAACCGTTAGTTAATTCTTCCAGTAGGAGTGTAAAGTTTCAACTTAGGTTCAGGTTTACAAATTAATTCAACTGTACGCATCACGAGCAGGACTGAAAGATTTCCCGAACATTGGGTTTTAGCTTCACTGAGATATCCATCTCTTGTCCATACTGTCATATTAAAACATGTAAAATAGCGTAACATCCATCTCTTGTCCATACTGTCATGTTAAAACATGTAAAAAAGCGTAACATCTATCTCTTATCTATACTGTCATGTTAAAACATGTAAAATAGCGTAACATTTATCTCTTATCTATACTGTCATGTTAAAACATGTAAAATAGCGTAACATTTGTCTCTTATCTATACTGTCATGATAGATCAATTCCAATTTTAGAATGCCAGTATGACAAATTTATTTGCCGCTCGATTTTTAAGAGAGGAAGATGTTTCTCACATACATAATAGATAATTAATTTCTTAACCATATAAATACCTTGCAGCAATTTTTATTTAAAAAGTGAAATCACCGTCAGAAACTCATCTCAATTTAAATAATTTGGTTTGAATTTGCGTTACATTCGTTTTTCTCCAATTCCTATTTTGTATCAATATTACTCTTCAAGATGATACTTTAAAATACATACCAATTTGAACAAGATTTATCAACTACAATAAAAATCTTAAACATATCCACGTTCAAATCATTAGTACTCACAAACATAGTCATCCTGACCAGGATAACGGGTCAGTAGAGAGTCTCCAGGATCAATTGCAGCTTCATCAACCAGGAAAGCTTCTGAATCATCATAGGTTGGACGACCAGGCGGCGTGTTGTGGGGCAGCCGGTAAACTTTTGGTGGATGATGAATGTTCTCCTTGCTTCTATTCACACGTAGACCCTCTAAATCACTTTCTTCTGCTGTCGTGTGCATATTATTGAAAAATTCGTTCTGTTCTTGAGAGCGTGGCTGATCTTGAACAGAAAGTTGGACTTCGTATGTTTCTCCTGATTTTTCTTTTAGTCCAACCTGTCTTTTCTTTCTTTCCAACATTTCACTTGTTTTCCTGGTGTATTTTTTGCTACACTGTTGCAACAGATATTCACTAGAGAGTCTAATAGCAGCCTCATAGTTTAAACGTGCATGCGCTTCATTTGTACACTCGATAGTTTAAAAAAACTGTTTCTGCTATCGTTTCCTGGATAGCCATTCTTATCTAAAGTCCTAAAGGTATTTTTACGCCAGCAACCAAATACTTTATTACACCTTAGTCTTCCAATGTTATGTGCATTCAGCTGCTTGAGCGAAGATTTCGAGTTTTTCTTTGATCACGATTAGATCAGAATCAAACTTCTATCCATCAATATTTTCAAATACACAATTAGTAACGTCTTCATCATTAAGTTTCCTGATTTTTTTACGATTGAAAGCTCTAAAACTATTAGCCGTTATTTTAGTTTTTCATCTTATTCCCGAGAAAGTTTTTTGAGTTTTCGGTGACATCTTCATTGAAAAGTTTATTGAGGTCGTCTGGGCCTGAAACTCTCCTTGCTTTATATATGTCACTTGGTTTCACGAACAATTTTCCTACAAGGAGACTATGAAAAAGTTTATACACCAGCGCCGCTGAAAAATATCCAATAGCTCTTTCTTGTCTAGAAAACTTAGAGCTAAGAACCACCGAAAGGTTTACTCGTTTCTGGCACAAATGAATAGAAGGAGATTTGCGGCTTATGATATTACAAGTCGTAGGAAAAGGTCAGAATTAGGAAAAGTTTGACTTTCAAACCATGTAACAAGAAGAACAGATTTTAGGTATTCAATTGTTAGATCCTTCTTGAACGATCCACTTTTCAATTGAAGTGAAAGTTAAGTAACGAATTCAAAATAAACCAGCGGTGGAGAAGTAATTTATTTCGAAAATGTTTCGTATCATTAAAATTTCCATTTTGTCTCATTTATACCATAAATTCGATATGTAGAAAAATTTTTTATTCTGAAAACAAGAAAAGATGAATATTAGCATGATAAATAAATGTAACATTACAACGATGATGTTAACTTCACTTAAAATTAAATTTTGTTTCTTGGAAAAATCTTCCGTATGTTTTTAATATTTAAAATAAAGCGTCATTTTTCATTGACGATGCTGTAGAAGACAGCGGCGTACAAAAAAAGGTTTTAACATGTCCCCCAACGTATGGCAAAATAAAAAATTTCTATTAATTAAAACTATCCTTCATATACATTTTTCTTAGGGTACTCCCCTCACTCTTGAAAAAGTTGGACACCGCTGTTTACATAGAATAAACACTTCTCCCTCTTCAGCAAGAAAATGCAGATCTTATCTTCTTTTCAGAGGTCAGACTTCAAACACTTGGGTCCTTCCTCGTAACAACTTTTAATTCATTCCATTGCCCGATAAATTAATTTTTCCGAAAATTAAATGCACAAATTGCTTAAGCTGCGAACTTGCCTTTCTGTTTCTGCAGTTTGAATATACATGGGAACTACGAGTAAATTAGTTTTTGAAATCGAACACAAATAATCTGTTACGTAATAGTCAGATGATATTTTCAATTATTTAGTGAATGATGTTAAAAATAAAATTGGTTAATTAATTTTAAATAAGGATTCTTGCTCTGGTATTGCAATCAATAAGTTTATCACTATATACATATATCGTAAATTTAGGTTCACTAAGTGACAAAATCCATAAGTCAAAATAACGACGTCCAGCAGGTATCCCGACAGCAAGGCGTCTATAGCGATCTCTCTCTTCACTCTTGAGTCCCAACCCTAAGAAATCTCTTGTATTTCCGAGCAGACACTGAATATCTTTCTCCTTTGCCTTATTCAAAATGAGCGTTTGAGGGAGTAAGGAATCATCAAGGAACACGATCGGAGAAAATGCAGTTAAAGGCAAATCCTGTCAGACCGGAATTATGATGCTTTATAAATCGCTGCAACAGTATTGAGGCATTAGTTTTATATTAGAGAGTACAGTGAGATCATCAACTTTCCTGTCTGCGAGCGGCATTTTCGTTACGTAGAGGCCACCAAAAAATAAGCTACTGATTTTCACGGACTGCCACGGCCAGAGCCAGCGAAGGCTCTTTTTCCACGGGAAATCATTACCCTCGTCGCCACAGAACGACCACTAACTTTGGCCCCATAGCTAAACTCTGTACGTGATTTCAAGATCTCTACGTGCACTCAAATTCTCAATGGCTAAGCTTTCTACGTACAAAGTTTTCAGTATGCCAGTACTCAACGTCAAGACTTGGGCTAGAGCGACGAAGATTATTGAGTCAACATTCTATTTTACACTTAAATACAAGTTTCTTAAAACTCAACCTTGTTTATTGCCTCTCTCCCGTTGGGTATATCATCATCTAAGAACACCTTAAAGTCCTTTCAACACATAATGTTGCGTATATTGATCAACTGACTGTAATTGTATATCCTATTTTCCCCTTACTGAAATAACAGTTGAACAATCTTCGGCATTTATTGAACTGACGAGTAAAACTGGCCAAGAAATGACAACTGTCAATAAAGCTTTACGAAGAACTTGAAATTAATTTAACTAATTCTGAGTTTAATCACATGGTAATGCAGCCAACATAACTGAAAGGTATAATAACGTTCGACAAAAACTTTTGAAAATAATAAGTTGCCAAATTTTTTCCCTGTTCTGGACATTTGCTAAATCTGGCTAGAAGAGTTTTAGGGGAAATTCTGGACACTGCATATCTTTAGCCCGGTCAGTGAACTTTATTAACTTTTCTCTGCTTTTTCAAGACTGTGGACAGAGATGAAAAACTTCTGGGCACCAGAGTCAAAAGTTCTGAAACATTCATCTTACACAAGATGGAAAACCCATTCCGAAGCAATGACAGCCATCACAAAGTTATACACACAAGTATTCAGTCATGTCTGTGATAATTACTCTGAAAAAGGTGATGCTAAACGACCAACTCAAATTTAAATGTAAAAAATTAAAGAATGTTAAATTATGTTCACGGATCATCTATGGACAGGTTTACTAGCCCAGTTTCAGGAAGTCAGTAATACAGTTCAAAGTACACAGATTTTATTGACGAAATGTGCAAATCTATTCAGATTACTTCTGCAATTTGTTTCCAGCACGCAGGAAAATCGATCTAAGTTTGAGGAGCAAGTTGAAACTCCTTAACCTGATATAGAGTAAAGAACTCTTCAACGAGGGCCTACAGTGGAGAAACGATAAGTCAATGACAAGTGCAACTGAAGCGTTGAATGGAATTCATTCAAGAAACGTTAGGAAGATAATTCACCCTGTCGTTGAAGTTTTCATTCAAATTCAGAGAGAGCTATTGTGCATAGGAGTGTTGCAGACAAACTTTAGTTTGTGACTGTTATAAACGAGGGAACAAGTTCTTCATTGTATCGTGAGACTAGAAGAAGAGTATTACAAAAGATGTTAATCTCAACCTTGTTGATTATCTCTTGACTTTTCACTGGCATGTCAAACAGATTTGTGCAGAAAAAGGAAGTTTCAGCTACCTAGCGATGCACCAATTAATAAAACGGGGAAAAAACACAAAAAGAATAGAATAGAATAGAATATGGGAATAAAAATGAGCAGTTTGGCGTATTCTTGGGTTGATACTCAAGTCCCATACCGTCTAAAGTAAAAGCATGAGTAGCTATATCAAACACGACAACATTTTTCATATTCTTCCTGTGTGGGATGGTAACTAACTGTTCGGGAGAAATATTTTTCAGGCTGAAAATGTGTAAAAGTGACTTTCGTTCAATGATGTCACATGAACAGCTGTCTCGTTTGAATTTTCACTATAGAGATAAATAAACTAAAATTTATTGATATTAATACGTCACTAATAAATTCACCCCTTGACAGCATGAAAGAAGTTATTTTGCCATTAACACGTTGACTCCGAAGTGGTACGTATGTGTACCACTGAGGTTAGGTTCTGTAATTTTTTCAGATCCTTCTAGTGACTAAGCGTACAAAGTGAAGATTTACACCAATCAGGCAATCGGAGGCAACGTGTTAAGGTATTTACTACACAGGTGTACAGTCAATAGCTTCAACAGCGTAGTACGGACAAACGTAGTATCGGACAATTTTGTGGGAAAATCAACTTCTTCATCAATCATCTCTGTATAAATTGAAATTGTTATTATTAATTTCTAAGATTCAAAATTTCCTCAATATTCGAAGGATAAAAGTGACATTATGTTTCGATTCGACTGCAGTTGATGGCCAGAAGCGAAATTAGAATAAGGCAAATGGAACGAGTCGTTTGGCCTATTCTCGGGTTGATACTCAAGTCTCATGCCGTTAAAGGTCCCTCTTGAAAAGCTTATTAGCGATATGAAGCGCAAAAACTCGAAGTGAACGATCTCCTGTAGCCCAGACAAGCTCTATCAATTATTTAAAAATTATAATAAGCCTTGATTTTTTTTTGTACTTGTATTCTTTGCTACAGACGAAGCTCTGGAGTTCTCTCGCTTGCGAGGTCTAAGTTAAATCCGGGATTCACCACTGGCTTGTGAATTTTGGCGTCAAAGTTAGGTTAACCCTTTAGCAACGAATTTCTTTCTCTAGTTTTTACGTTTAAGCTCACAAAGACCGTCTGTACACTGATGCAATGAAGCACGCTGAGAGCCAGGCAGTCAAAAGAACGACGCTGTAACGTGCCGCCGCGTTTAAACCTAGTGGCAACCTCGTATTGATCACTGTTTGATTATTAGAACAATTCTCCCAAAGACGGTAAAAGAGGACCGTATGGTCCTTTTCGTCACTAAAGGGTTAAGTTAGGTTAGGTTAGGTTAGGTTAGGTTAGGTTAGGTTAGGTTAGGTTAGGTTAGGTTAGATTAGATTAGATTAGGTTAGGGTAGCAGAGGAGTTGAGCTGCTGCATAAGTGGGCCGTTCGAAGTAAAATCCCCTTTCGCGACCACTGGACCTAGTAATTAAAGTGGCAAAAATGGAATGTCAGTAAGTTCACAATGACAACAGCCTTCAATCACAATCCTAACCCCGTTTGGAAAAATAATTTCTTATTTTCGAAGAATGAGGTACCGGCATATCTGTTTACGTAGCGTAAGCATGGTTAATACGTTAATATTTAAACTAAACTTAAAATTAGCTCTGTAGAGACTGGCGATTCGTTTGAACTGCATTTACCTCTGAACAAATGACACAAAAAAACACAGTTCCCAAATCTGTGAAACAAATGAAGTTTTCTGTTCATAAAAAAATAAAAATGACTCACTAGTAGCATTAGCCATCCTCAAATGGCTACGACCCTTTTTGGTGAACTTGACACTCGATGTTTTATCAAAAAGAGCTCCAGCATCAACTCTTTAGTCAGAGAGTAATCTTTTTTTACAAGGAAATGTACTTTAAGAGATTGAATTTGAGCCTTTTAACGAGCGAGGTTTAATCCTAACTTTGCGCACTGGTGATTCAATCAAGCGGTCGCAGTAATGGATGGGTCTACAATAGAGTGAAACATTTTCCTAATCATCCCTCTCCTCTCTAGAGTTTCTCGTTTTCTTTTTATATCGAATTTCGCCGGACTCATTTGGGGGCAAAGGCCTGGCGACGACGAAGTACTCAAGTTAATGTTAGTGAAGTGATAAGTGTTCTATGCAGAATTTATATCTAAATCGTCCTTGTTCTGTACGCCCGTCGCAGCTTAGAAAAATAAAATTTTCATTTTAATTCAGTACAGGAGCTTAAATTTTATGAATAGTCTGCCGTCTGCCGGTAATAGGATGGTATAGAATTGAAAATATTGTCTATCAAGCCAAAATTTTTATATATTTTAGGTGAGGAGTGGAGACGATTGCCGTCAACAAAGTTTCAAATTTTAGCTTGAATCTAAACTTAAAAATTATTTGTATTATGTATGTCTCAAAATTAAAACTATCATTCATATATGAGACGCAAAATACAATAGCATCATTAGAATAAATAATAATATTTCTTGTTAAATATGTAGTTAATTTAGTTTAGTTGATTTAGTATACTAACTTAAACTTAATTACTTAGTTTAGTTACTTTATTTAAGTTAGTGGAACTCAAATGCATGTACCAGCACAGTGGAACTCAAATGCATGTACCAGCACAGTGGAACTCAAATGCATGTACCAGCACAGTGGAACTCAAA
>VCRD01001176.1:50856-68783 GCA_006783055.1 Trinorchestia longiramus | reverse complement strand
CCAGCACAGCGGAACTCGAATGCATGTACCAACACAGTGGAACTCAAAGGCATGTACCAGCACAGCGGAACTCAAAGGCATGTACCAGCACAGTGGAACTCAAAGGCATGTACCAGCACAGCGGAACTCGAATGCATGCACCAACACAGTGGAACTCAAACGCATGTGTGTAGCACAGTGGAAGTCAAATGCACGTGTATGGCACAGTGGTACTCAAAGGTCAAAGTTTCATCTAAAGTTCGGACGACAGAACAGCGTCCGCAGCAGCAGCCAGACGCGGTGGGCACGTTGTGGACATCCGTCACTTTTTCTTTGTTTCTTTCCATCTTCGCTGGGCAGAAAAAATATGCGTAAATGAACAGCATTATAGGAAACGGTGCAACAGCGAGACGTAAGGTAGTGGGTATAGTAAATAGGCTTATTTGTTTCACTTTCTGAGTTTTTATTGGACGTTTTATTTCAGCAAAACTTAACATTCAACAAGATTACTTCAATATTGCTAACAGGGTTGTTTCAGATTTTTATGGGATTATTTAAGAAAATATGAAATACTCAAAGGTTTTGTACAGGATCAGATTAAGATTGCTTCCGGATTTTTAAACTCCCGTGTGCATCTCCATCTGTGTCTCTCTCTCTATCTGTGTGTGCATGTTCAATATTTTCCAATCTATTACTAAAAAAAAATTATTGAACAGAAATCTGAACGGGTCTAGAAGTATTATAAGCAGTATATTTTGGATACTGAGGCGCTGGATTACAATAAAATACGTTATTTTTTCTCGTTATTATCCCCCTTCTCCCACACAGCCATATTATCTGAAGATCAAATACAGAATGGAAGTTCTCTACATATTAATGAAAAAATATTCAGGTTCTGATAGTACCTTGGGTAGAAGTGAAAAATGTGTTATTTTATTCCATGCATCCATAATTTTATCACTTTTAAATCGGGAAATTTTCACGAGTACAATCTAGGACATGTTATCGGTAGATAAGATACAGAAGGGAAGTTCTGCATATATTCATGAAAAATATTCATTTAAAACACAACAATTCGTTTGCAATCTTCAATACATTCATCGTTACAATAATTTCGAATTAATTATAACCCATGGAATTTCCACGGGAACTGTCAAGTAAGTAATAGTTATTACAGTTGAATAATGAAAGATCATATTTGATGTGATAATTTCTATCGGATAGACACTTCGCCATGTGTGCACGCACTTAATCTTTACGTAGATTATTCTATCAGAAAAGAATCTACCCAGTCACTTAAAGTTAAGAATTAAATACATCACGGCTTTAGGTCTGCAGTATATTAACGTAAACCACATGCACATGCAATAATACCAGATGTGTTAGTGCGGTAATATCAGAAGTCTTAATACATAGATATGTTACTGCAATAATATTAGATGTATGTCATTTTAACAAAGCATGAATAATTACTTAAAATTACAACGTTAATATCGTTTTCTTATCGAAGGGAAAGTAGAAGCCATGTTCCTGCACAGTAGTGGCGTGGAAGTAAAAAGTGTCATGTCTGACAAGAGCTATGAAATATTCTTCCCCTTAAGAATAATTTTAGAATTTCTAAGCATATGCATTTACCCCTCCTCAAGTAAACTCCTTTTCTTTCGTGAAGTCTCATGTACTGAATAGCCTTGAACTTTTTGTTTGGTGTCTCACGAGGTAATTTTTTCTTATTTCCGCGATGCACCGACCAACGGCCCATAGCCAGACGTTTCTAGGCAGTGATCATTGCATTCAAGTATTCCACGTAGTATTAAAATTTTTATTCAGAAGCAAAATGCTTGCCCAAAGAGCCAGCCATGAGAATGTTCCCTATTTTAAACCGAAAACCTTCTCAAGAGGCGAGGTCCGAATTGAAGAACCATGGCAGGATAAGATGCCAGTAAAAAAAAAGTAACACAGAAAACCAGAAGTCTTGGCAAATGGGCACCGTATATGTAAATGCTCAGTCGAGTATTGGTCTGAGCCCGACAGTAGCGGTGGCAATAAATGTGACGAAATACAAAGCGTTGGTTAGAAAAGGAAGGCATCAAAATGGCTAAATCGTGAGGGCTTGAGTCGATTACCGGCACAACAGGCTAAGCATTAACTATATTGTTTAACAAGTCTGCCGAATAAGCAAACATGATCACAATAAACAAATGAAAGGATTAGTGTAGTTAGGTGCCAACCAAAGACCACTATAAACAGGACGTGCACCGCCATATAGCTGACTACGCTAGCGGAGGCCATTGCATTCTTAGTAACATAACATTTTCTATCAGACAAATTGATAAAAAATTACTTTTTTCAAGCAATAGAAGAGATAATAAGGCTTTACAGTGAAATTTAAATGGTTTAAAGCACTGTTATGCTTTGAAATACCAAATTTTAACCGGACTTAACATGTATTATTGTATGAGCTTAGTGGCCACTTTATAGAAAGCCGAGTTGCTGCAGTTTTAGACTTTACATATTGATTATAGTTAAACCTTTTCCAATGCAAACAACCAAACATACAAACATTCACGCATATAAACAAACAGACATAGAAGCAAAAACCTACCAAACTGCAGCGATTAGTCAGCCAACCGGGCTTTCTTTACAGAGGTCTGAAGAAGGACTGCCTTCTTCTGCTGGACTTTCTCTAGGTTATGGAGTCCATTCAATAGAACATTTACCAGACGATGGAACATCTTGGGACAGTCAATGTCAATTCCACTGAAATCATCAGACTAGGTCCTTTGGGCAGCGACTTCATCATGACACACATCATAGAAGTGGCCTTGCAGTCTCGGTTGTGCTCGGCCATGCCACTCAGCACCCCACCAGGAAATTGAACAGTTGGTTCAATCTGTACTTCATCTACCAAGAGAAACACATTCTTCAGCTGCAGTGTCTGAACTTTGTCAAATGTTTCCCTCAGAACCTGGTCCTTGTCAATAGATGAAGTGATGTACTGCAGCTTGCGTTTGCATGGCAGCACCAAAAAGTCTCTGAGCTGTTCATAATTACACTTTGGGTATGATTGAAAAGAAAAACAATCATTCATGGAAAACTGCTTCTGTAATAAAAGTTCCAGCTGACGTGTCAAAAATACCAACTTTTTCACCTTCTCGGTGTTGACACAGGCTGATGTGTGAGCTTGAAGAAGATTGACAACATTTTGGATCGTTTTGTCAAACAGGATGTCATACTGCATTGCCAAGCGCACAGTTTCGTCGAACTGAGTATACGATCTCAAACCATTGACGGGATGAAGTGTCTTAAACAGTGGTACTAATGCCGTTCTTGAACGTACTGAGCGTTAGTGGGGAACACAAAGTGGGCTTGTTTTCGACAATCACAGACAAACAAACAAAACAAAAACGTATATTTCCAATAAAGTTGGTACATAAGAAATGTAACAGAAATGTAACGTTACATATCAGAGAAAGAGAGTAAAAAAATAAAATATAACAGTGAATGCTGCATTCACTGAAGCTGTCGGTCATGAACAAACACACAAGCCTTTCTTTCGATCTTGAAATAATCAAGTTCTTGTACTGCTTCTGCAGGTTACGTTCAGGTTTGAAAGCATCAAATGAAGTAATCTTATCCTTCTGAAGAAAATACCTCAGTTGTTGGTCTTCAGCTTTCGCCGGGCGAGGTGTGAGCTTTGGAGATGGCAAACATGAAGCAGGCACATTGAAGATACTGTGCTGCACCTGTTCTCCTTATTGTAATTATCCCGACAGTTCACAATCCCTCACTTGTTCGGCATTTATAATACATATAATTAGCAATAAACTTTGTAAACAAACAGTATCCACTTAGAAATGCAGCAATGTACCTCGAAGCAAACAACAATCTCCGATCCAAACCGAGCGACAGACTACGACAATGTTCGCACTATGACAGATAGAGGATAACTGAACGCAGTGAACTGGCCTCCGCTCCAGCAGTCAGCTACATGGCGGTGCACGTCCTGTTTATGGTAGTCCTTGGTGCTAACATAAGCTTGACGAGACAATACATTCCAAGGCCAGGAAGAACTAAATGGAACTTTATCGTTAAATCATCTGCCTGAGCGTATATTTATATTGGAAACCAATATTAGTACACTCTGAAAAGAAACTGGAGCACAGTCTAAAATTAAGGAACAAATATTAAAACTCACGAATATTAGAAAATATGACAAACGATTTTTGTTAACTTTCGGTGATTCGTAAGGGCTTGAGCCATTTCTGACATACTGTACTTGAACCCTTTCTTAAATTTTCAGATTGCCAAAATAATACTGTCATAGTTATTTAACATTTTATTGCTTTTTGAGTGTCCAAAATCAAGAGACAAAATGACGTGTTTGCCTAAACATGATTATACAATTAAGCCTTTAACCCTTTTGTGATCTTTTTAAATATTGTTGCCGTTCATGACTTTGGTTGTTAGCAATTTATGTACTGACATTTATTGAATGTAGTTTACAGGTTTCATAATTGATACATCTTAATTTTTTACTTATGAAATAAGCACATGCGATAAAAGGAAAAATGGTATTTTCTGAATACTTTTAACCAGTACTGTATATCTTATATTCTATCGTTCATAAATATATATATATATATATATATTAAGCTTATTAAATACCCCTTCTCATAGATTTGTCAGGGCATTCGGAGAACACCCTGACTACCTTTTTATATCCAATTAAAATGTGAATGAATAAATCACTTTATATCCGCTCTGCCTGTATCGAATTCAGTATTAACAGATCAGTACAGAGAGCTAGCACTGTTAAAAAAATCTTCGTTTAAAATAATAGTACAAAAACAATGAAATATTTATGAATCGTATTTGAATTGAGTGAAAACTTGTACATGGCAGCTGTACTTCAATATGTCCAAAAGGGATTGCGGTGTATCAAACAAGTCCCGTTCCTGTAGATAACCCACACTGACTGACAACCATTAAAAGAAACTACAACGTGATATGCACTGTAGGGCTCCGGTGAGAGTACCAAAATTCATCGTGTAAGTTTCTGTCATTTTTCAACTATTCACGAACTTCTCAAGTAAATTGGGGAAACAAAAGTTTGGACGTTTGTTCCACGGGAGCTCACACGTGAGACCCTAACACAACATTCTTCTTTCTGTGGCAATCTTTTAACCATGAGTTGCAACTTCTCGTTTCAGGAGCGTTTTTTTGAAAATCTAAATAAAATTATATGACAGTGATTTCATTCATTATTGGAACAAGTTACGAGAAGACAGTTCATCTTTGACCTTGTATCGTCTCTGGCAAGCCCTAATTAGTTCCCGAATACTAAATTGTGGTGCGCAATTTAGCTTGTTCTAAATTAGCAAAGGCTGCAAGCAGTTACTCTGTGTTTCCTAGAAGTTATGGTTTACACCACATGATGGATAAACGCATGATACGAACAGCTGTTTCAATGTTAGATAGTAATTGCGATGCATTGTTCCTCCTGTAGATATGTCAGTTTTTTAATACTAATTAATGTTTGTTCTATTCGGTAAACCTGAGAAACATAAGCAGCCCACGATAAAATGCGAGCTAAAGTGCCTGTCGGAGAAATATTTCCTTAGGCCGCCCGAGGCTTAAAACTTGGCCAATTATTTCTGAAAAAATGTACACTCGTATTTATAAATTCAAATTTGTAAGTTTAGAATTTTTTTCTGGAAATATTTTATAAAAGTGAACTTGATTCAGTATTTATGCAGGTTTTTAAGTTCAAAAGTCAGTGAGGAATTTTAGTAGAATGTGGCTGCTTGTTTTTTTTGCAGGATATATTTTGCGACTTACCAGCAGTTTTTGTGTTAAAATTCGCTCCCGTAATTGTTTTACGAATTAAGTTAATTATATCTCATAACAATACTCAGTAAGTTAAAAGAATTGTTAGATTCGTATGAATATGCATGCATATTAGCCGCTTAACTTATACACGGGTATTTCATGTTTAAAGCTTCTAAAAACATCAATAGGTTAGGGTCGAATACATGTTTGTAACAACCATGGGATGGCAGTACACTGAATAATACCCAGGACTGGTTATTGACTGGTTAGTTGAATCTGTACACTAACGAACAATGCATACGTTAGCTAAATCAATACCCAGAGTATAATCCTAATATCGATACTGAAATGTTATTATCAATAAGTTAATTGAGTATGAAATGAAAAGCTCGTGATAAAGAGGTAGTTTCAATGCGCTGGAATACAATTGCTTGTAAGCGATGCCAAACGAGGACACGGAGGGGACTGTGATAGTGTAGTTAGGGTGACACACGTGTCCATCATTCGCGTGGCCCAATACCAGACGGAGAACTGGGAATAATAGACGAGGAAGTGGGAATAACAGACGGAGAAATGGGAATAACAGACAGAGAAGTGGGAATAATATGTAGACAGGGAAGTGGGAATTACAAACTTTGGGAAAGTTCTAGGTAGGAGTGGCTGAGAAGGAAGCAATCAGAAAATAGAAGATGTGCCGGGGTCAGAGTTGTAAATGGAATTGTCATGAATATTAACCATTTTCATTGAGATAAGAAAGATTTCTATTGATTAGTGGCGTATTTAGGGGGCAAAAAATACTGTCACGAGCATCAAAAAATACAATCAAACTGAACATAAGTTATATTGTGTAATATTACAACGGTGACAAAAATGACAGTACGAGCAGGTTTTAGTCATGAAGATATCCAAATAAACTCACAAGCGAAAAAACACCCTTTAACGTTAGAAAGCTTTGAAAAATATTATGTTGGCAGACTAAACATGCTACTTATGAAATGAATTCTAACTTCTGGCATTTTTCGATGACTTTCACCTCCAACTCCAGAATGCAATTAGCAAAAGGGGAATTGGAGAGAAATACACGAGGTAAATACATTGTGTATCATCAGCGATTAATTCTGCTATCTCAGTTACTTTATTTTTGATGTTATACTTGTAAAATGAGTTAATGAGACTTGTTTAAATATTTCTTATGAACAAAGTGTGGCAATAATATCAATTTGTTAAAGAGTTTCGCCAGTACTGAACAGAGTTTTTTCTTCCATTAGTTTTTGGGAATGAGTATAAGCTGGAAGCATTCAAATCAACCCAAGAATGAGCCCAACGTCTGGTTTCTATTGCCTTATTCTATTCTTCGGTAAATGTTAATATTTGTTGGTTCATCAATCATATTCACGCCTGACCCATAGCAAGGGCAAGTGTATGACAATCAACAAATAAAACTTTAAAGTTTAGGAAGTCGTTTAAATAATCGAACATGTCCAAAGTGCTGTAGTTTTATGTGTGCATCTTACGATTTGATTTCCTGGTTGATTGCTATGAAGATCGTGACTACAGGTCACTATGACATGCAGTCATGACGAATGCCCCGTCATCACGGTTCTCATAGCTCAGTAAATGAGCATTGGATCATTGCATTATCCTTACTCCTGATGAGATGATTGCGAGACTGCAGTCACGAATGAATAATGACAGCAGCCATGCTTCTAGAAAAATACTGGAAATAATTATCTCCTAGAGTTGATACCTAGATGCGAGCAGTAAAAATGTTACATATAAAATGCCCGGGTTGTGCATACCAACAGATTCGGAGTCTATTTTAAACCTCTCTGTAATGAGGTATAAATTGTTCCCTGAATATTTATGCAGAGAACGTTTTTACTGAATGTAAGAGTGGTTAAACAGGAACTACCGTTTATACATTACACTTACTAGTTCGAAAATCATTCATAAAAAATCACTTAGACAAAAGCATCACTACAGTGCAATCGAGGATTATAGTTCAATATTACATTGCTTAAAATATTACACAAAAATGTCTTTGGGTGTATTAGATGGCTATTCTTTCAATGAATAATTATTTCTCGAGGATTTAAGATGGTTATTTGCAATGCTACTAATGTATATTAAAAGGAACACAACTTTTTTCTAGAAACTGGTGTTTGCATTGACCCGTAATATTATTCCAACATGATTTAAAGAATAAATTTATCATCAAAAGAGATTAATCACCACTGGTACTAATTTCAACATTGTAACGCGTGTAAATGTACAACATTGAAAAATTAATAGTGAACAGATTTAACATAAAATAAATTTCAAGTGCACTGCCAATGTTTGTTTCTTGTATTTTGTTCAGCTCGTGGAGGATATTTGTGCTGACGAGAACAAGTTGCTCAAATAAGTACAAATCGATGTTTGGATCCAGCACAAATTCCTTCCATTTATTTTGCAGTTTAAAATCCTCTTACTGTATTCAAGCGAAGAGCGTTTAAGGCGATTATTGTTAAAATTTTAAAAATGCATGAAAAAAACGAAACTTTAGGGGACATATGAGTATAAAAAATATTCCTGTATCAAAACACCACGGTGAAAGCAGCAAAGATATTTTTCCTTCAAACACTTTGCAACCGATTGAAAATTATCTGGAATGTTTCATTTTCTAGATGATCGAGACATGAATAACTTTATTTTTTACACCTTCGTTTCATTGAAACTCTTCAAGCCGCTCGTATTCCTCCTCCTAATTTATTAGATTTAATTTGACTCATTCAGACTTCCTGAACAAAGCTTCGCTAACTTTGAACGACACTACACAATTAAAATATTACTGTAGAAATAATTTTCTTCAACTTTCATGAAATAAAATTTAATATATTTCAATTTTTCCGTGCGTGGTGAGCTAAGCCTTTTGAAGACAATAGATTTTTTCTAATATTATATAGACCTGACAACGGAACATATAGCACTGGAATAGAGGAATAATTTCTTTGCAAATGATAGCAATGCTCTCGTTCACCAAATTCATGGTGTTGTAAGTTTTTAGGCCAACAACAATATTATTTAAAAAAATCTACTTAGAAAAATAATATTTTAAGAATCATTTGTAGTTTGATCAAGTACATCCACAGAGTTAACGCTAGCCAGACACACAGCTGACACGATTGCCAACAGGTCACACGACCTTCTTTCAACACGTCTGAGGTCACACTGATATTGGTTGGTTTATTTTCCCTTTACTCCGAACAATTTACGCTTGAAACACAATAAAAGTATGGTTTTATTCGTGAGCATTCAAAAACAAGCAAGATATTACATTTCGTGTACATTTTTCAATGTTGATTTACTTGCAGGACTTTTATTACATTTTCGTTATTTTGCGGCACGCAAACAAGAATGCGAGAAGTAATTGGAAAAGTTATTGGAAAAAATACGAAAATATTAATGAAATGTTGATACGATATTAGAGAAAAAGTCAATACAAACGTCAAAACTTCGAACGAGAGTATGAAGGTCATAAAGTTCCTATCCCCTCCGCCCACGTAAGAGCTATCATAACGAGGGACCAAATGGGTCTGTGATTTATGGTCCTGTATTACCTGTTTCATGCTTTTTATTTGCTGCAACTGGCTAATAAAGTGCTAAAATTAATCAATTCTTCTTAAAGAATGTTAAGGGAAATGAAGAAGGACAATGAGGCCAGAACGAGATGCGTCTGTCAGGTCAAAATTTCTATTTTTCAACTTGGCATACCAATCATGAGCGATTTTTTTAGCTTACGGCACCCTATACATACACAGCACAAATGTTGCAAGCAGATTTTGCTGTCTTAGAGCCTTGATTAAAAGAAAAAAGAATGAGGTGTCAAAAATGCTCATTTTTCTTAATTTGACATTCCATTTTATTGATCTGAAAATCAATAAAAATTAAAATTAATTAAAAAAAGTCCAAATGATTCAAAAATAGAATTATAAAAAAATAGATTTCCGAATTTAAAAACACTATAAGTTCTAGAATTTACTAAGAAATATGAGGAGAATATTTTAAAGAACAGCTTGGCTTCGCGTCGTTGTAAACCAGACTCTCGTTTCCATCTTAAACTATATTTCCGCTCTTTATAATCGATATGTATTTTAATTTGTTGACCTTTACTTAGCTTTGTTTCGTTGGGATTTTATACACAACCTTATTCACGGATATTTTGACCAGATCATCTACGAACACATCTCATTTTCAAGAATATCTCATTTGCCTAAATCGAAATTCAGTGGTGCAGTAATGTTTGTTCCTGATCATAACAAGCAGCCTTCAGCTTATGCAAATCGGTTCCAACAGTTCTGATGGACAGGAGTTGGCGTCATCAAACAATGAATGCATAATGAGCTGTCAAACACGGCAGAAATTACACGTGTTACACAAATTTGCTTGGAAAATTGCCCTTTCAAGCGCGGTTTAATGACCTGAGAATTTTTGGGTATAAAATCAGCATTTATCACACATGTGAGAAAAGCTCACTTTATCCAATTTTGTTCTCGATATGGGAAAAAATAACACTGGGAATAACATGTCAAGTTTAATCTAACTTTGCAATATTTGTCACTTCATCATATTATGCTCCTACTATTGTAACCTATGTTAATATTGTTTCAGAAGCGCTAATTAACCAATTAGAACCCACTGTCTGTGTTTGAGGACAGTCTGGAAAAATTGTAAATAAAATTTACAACTGTGTATACCTAGTTTTTTACCAAAAGACAAATTCAGAGGAATTTAACTTTCAAAAGAATAAAAATTGGATATTAGTGATAGAGTTGTGGTACTTAAAACTAGTCAAGTGTAAATGATAATTAGGAGTTAATAAATTTCCGCAGACATGGATTACTAAAACTCTTGAAAACAGCGACACAAAGCAAATATACGGAAACAAACATCATTATGCTAAGACGTTTAAGTGTTCCATTTAAAATAATAATCTATACATACTTTTACAAGGTAATGCTTGTGCAATGAAAACAATTCAGTATCAAATGCATTCGTTGAAAAACTGCTGGTTCAATTAATGCTCATGTGAGAAAAGAACCAATGCTGAGAAATAAATATTGATTTCTAGATTGATTGAGAACAGAAATATAAATAACATAATTGCAAATTGATTTAGCAGATTTCCAAACTTTTCCATGTACAAGGGCTGTTATTTTCAACCTCTAATTGTATTTTCAGTAAGCACGAAATCTCGAAAGCCAGATCCTTGCGTCGAGCGATTGTGCAGCTACCTACCACAACGTCTGCTGTTGTTGGCTCTAATACGTCAGCCGTAAGCGAGACACAGGCAATTATTGAACATATGTGAGTTACAAAGAGTATTCCGTTTTGTGCAAGTAAAAGAACGTAGTGCTTATGAAATTCATCGCAGATTGAGCAAAGTGTACGGTAACAACTTTGTGAGGAAGAGTAGTGTACGGAAATGGTGTATTGTAGAAAACTTAAAGAAGGGCGAACCGACGTCCATGAAGAAGGTGGACAAGGTGGACAAGGTGGACAAGTCTGTCGCTACTGTAGGACTCTTTCAGCGGAGTTGATCAGGTACCACTGCATAGTCCAAACCTAGCGCTGAGTGATTTTGAGCTGTTCCGAGACTTGAAGGCATGATGGGCCTACAACGCTTTACCAACAAATACGAATTTCAGCATGTCGTTAAGACGTATTTCTTCTCACTGTCGGCTAACTTTGAAGAAGGCAACGAGAAGTTTGTGTCACGATATGATGAATGCCCCAACCGTTTTGGGGATCATGGAGAGAAATAAGCAAGACCCTGCAGTACTTTTGGTAACATGATTATTATGTTATGTAAACAGAGTTTTTATAGCTCCCAAAGGTGAAAAAACAGCACTCGTAGATAGTATGTGCACAGCCTTATCGTAACAAAA
Organism: Trinorchestia longiramus; assembly: GCA_006783055.1. Taxonomy (NCBI): domain Eukaryota; kingdom Metazoa; phylum Arthropoda; class Malacostraca; order Amphipoda; family Talitridae; genus Trinorchestia; species Trinorchestia longiramus. Next base: position 57,048 of record VCRD01001176.1, on the reverse strand, counting down.
CTTTTGAACCCACTTTTTTCAGTTGGTTTTATGTACATCATATTTTATAAATAAGTGGAACAATCGTGCTTATTTTTTGACTAGAGCATATTTCATGCATGGTTATCATCTTTATCATTGTTAACAATATACGGTTTTTATAAATAAATATACAATCACTGCTACCATAAAACAGCTACAGAGTAAACACTCAAACTAAGGGGATAAATGCAACAGACGGGTTCTCATTCGTAAACTAAAATAACTTATTGGCGGACATTATAGGAAAAGTAAAATTGAAGGGATCATTCGTCCCTCCCGTAATTAAAGTAAAAGAAAAGTTTCGATGATTGCCTGCGAGACAGAAGAGTCACTGTTCAGATGTTGCTATACAAGTGTGAACTTTTTAGGTGAGTGGTTTTTGAATATCGAGCAAATATTACGTCGAGCACACGACGCAGTAATTGACTAGAGAAACTGCTTCAGTCCGTCTTACGCTTATCCACATCTTTCTGTATGTTTATATTTTATAAAATGTTTTAATCCCTGATAACACTGTTATGTATAATTAACTAGTTCTTAACAAAGGATAGGTAGCTGTCGGATACTTAAACGTAGTAAAGGAGCTGCGAAGCTATGCAGTGCTGGAACAGAGGATGACGATTTTAATCTTGAGTGACATATCATTAAATATCATCAATGATCTACAGGTATAACTACGCAGCCTCGTGTATTGTTGAAATTAATAAGTTTGAAGTTTATTTCGTAGTTTTGTCATCTGATATGACTTACGTTCACGAAAGATTAATAAAAAATTTCTGACACTAGCGGGGGGTGACATTTGCAAATGATCCCATGTTGATAAGGAAAAGATATCAATTTTTCATCAAATCATATTCAGCATCTCGTATTTTCCTTCCGTATTGAAGGAACAGAATTCTACAAACGAAGACCTTCAATTACTTGATACGTTTGAAGTCCCTCCCTTTATGCTGCATGTTGCTCCGGTGTTCATTTCTGCGGGCATTGTCACTGATTCTTGGCAGATGAGACGGATATTCTCGGCGTAAAATTCTCTTCAGGCTCCAACTAGCCATTTCCATACAAGAAGCTAACAAGGAGCTTGTATTTCCATACAAGGAGCTTGCTTATGGGATGAAATTTGTGAGGATACATAACTGAGTTCCTTACAGCTTGCTCAGGTACCCTGTGGTACCAGCACATTGCTCTAGTCACGAACAAGTCTTATTTTTGAATGGAAGTAGTGGCGGGAGTATGTGTCCTAATACGAACTACAACAAGCTCTGTCTGGTGTGATAGAGTTTCGGCTTGCATGGGTGAGATGTGGTCATTTACCTTTCTAGACTGGATCAGAAAATTGCAATAGAGAAACGTAATTCTCGTTTCTTGCCTAGTTGCCACTGAATGGAGTGTTCCATTTGCAAGTAGTGCGGTTGGTGTGGTAGGGCTCAGACACAAATTTTTACATTCTGTGTTTTTGATGTGTGAAGACTTATTACAGATTGTACAAATCGATAAATTAGTGGTTATCCGGAATTACCGTACGTAGACCTAAAGTAAAGAATAAAAAGGGAGTAATTTCCTACAAATGTTAACAGAAACATTAGTCACAAGAAGAATTGAATGATCAAAACTATTGCTGTGTTCTTTGTAACATGACGCAAATACTATACGTTTAATTCATTATTCCACTATCGACTTAACACATTTCCTGCGAAGCGACCTACCGGTGGGTCACACAGGTTTGGTTCAGTAATTTTTTCAAAGCTTTTTAGTGACAGTATGTACAAAGTAAAGATTTACACCGGCTAGGCAATCGCAGGAAACGTGTTAACACATTCATTGCAATTGCCTAGTCGCTGCAAATCTTTACCTTGTACATACAGTCACTAGAACGCTTTAAATAAATTACAGAACCTAACCTGAGTGAATACCGCAATGAATGTGTTAAACGCGCTCATAAGTTGTCACGAAGATGAACGATGGGTTCTGGGCCGACGTGCATTGCTTCACATCTGGAGTAATGGACACCGTTATATAACCTGGATGCAGAATTCTACGATAACAGACAGGAGTCGCACTACCAGTGATGGGCTGGGAGTGGTCCAGGCAATTAAAATACTGGTAAAGTATAAGAGCAATCACTACCAACTCCTTCATTTTACGGGATTTTATAATAAATTTAGTCAATCTTTCTGTGTTTAATATGAATCGAAGTCATGATGGGGTAATTATATCTCGGAAAAAATGCAGTATTCGCGGTCTGCAAGTGACAAGGTGAACATGGTTCCGTGGGACATAAAATGAGGGTTAAAATTTGTTGTGGCAATTAATGTGTCATTTTGTAATGCGATCGGGAAAATGTCACAGCTAAGCGTACAGTGATTATGCAGACCAATTTAGAATCCTGTGTTGCGTTCAAGTATTCATGCGGTTAAAATATAGGTAATTCGCCTTAACAGGCTAAATTTAGGGCTACCTTGGCCAAGCAATTAATTGCCAAATTTTTGCACTTGTTTTTCCAGAAACTTTGGAATAAATAATGGGGGTTAACCTTTCTGTGTGTTTTATATCCTTTCTCGCGTCTGCCATCGAGATATTAAACCATTAATTATTTTATGTTTCTCGTTTTTGTATAACGATGTCACTTACAAGAACAGATGAAACGTGACAAAAATTACTAAAAATGGTGCATCTGAATAACTATGCATTTGTAGTGAGATTTATTGCTCTCCCATGGACCACTTGAGATCCGAAAAGGACTAAGTACTAAGTAAACGTAGTAAGCTCTTGATCTTTGTATTTTTTATGAGAAAATAATAGTGACAATTAGTACCACTATATAATAAAACACAGTTTGTTACTTGCCGGTTTAGTCCGGTTCTCTGTGACGTTCTTAAGGATTTAGATCAGGGGTCTCCAAACTATGGCCCGCGGGCCACATCCGGCCCGCCACATAATTTCATCCGGCCCACCAAATCAATTCTTACAATTGGCTCATCTAATCTGGAACCTGATTTTAATGAAGTATTTGAAGTAAAAACGACAGTATCATTCGTCACACTAATTTGGTTGCATAAAACTAAAGAAAGGAATCTATTTAGTTTACCCTGATTTTTTTCCAACACGATATGTTTTAATTTTTCCATGTCTATGCTCTAATATGAGGATATTAAATTACAGGTATTGATTTGTTTTTTTTAATTCTTTATTCCTTCGGCCTGCATGAATGCGGGAAATATATAATGTCGGCCTTACGTTGAAAAGTTGTGAGACCCCTGATTTAGATAGAAGGAAATTCGGTATGGTATACATGTATTGTGAGCATTGGATTGTGGATACCAAAGGCACGTTCTTCAATGTGGAACTCCTTCGCAAAGCTGCATCCACTGGCAAATAAAACAAAAAATTCAGCAAAAAACACGTGAATTTTTTCACGTGTGAGTCTACTAGTGTGAAAAAACAAGCGGGAAAAAACTCCAAGTGCACCCCCATTCCAAACAAAGGTCAAAAGAAAACAAAATAAGTTTTACAAACTATAAAGAATTTCATAAATAGTGCGAGCATTTAAACGCCATCACGTTTGACTCACAATATTTGTCCCAGTCCTTGTGTTCATAGAAACGATTCTCTACTGCTCTCTCCAGTCTACTCTATACATATATATATATATATATATATATATATATATATATATATATATATATATATATATACAGTGTGCATAAATATCTATAATTGTATTAACTACTTGATAGCACGTCACATTTTGTTCTTCAATGAAAGAAGTCTTCAACAAGAACAAGAGTGTGATGAGTGATGTGGACGCCAAAGAAGGTTCATTAAATCGATCACAAACAACATTAGAGTAATATCTTCTTAGATGTCTTATCTTGTGCGTGATTAAAGGTCAACAATGTAATGTTTTAGAGCAATTTTTAATGATCTTTGTACGTCCTGAAACTATCGTGAAAGGGCGTTCAGTAGTCATTTTTATTGGGATGTATTTTACAAGGTTTACGCCAATGAAAATGAATAAACATATCACATCTTTTTTGCCTGCATCTTGTCACCAGTGTATAGCTGCAAAAAAATATTTCCAGTCATATGTTACAATGTAAATCTTTCAGAGTAATCCTCTAATATTTATAAGGTAACCCTGATGTAAAAACTGCAACTGGTCGACTCCTTCCATAACTTGTCCCTTCGTAGCAAATTAATAGAAGTAATATTTTCACCATTTCTGTTTATAATTTCAATCCTGAAATTCCCAGAGGCAAATAGGATTCTTAATTAGGTTTTCGCTTTAATGTACATCCATAATCCGACCCATATTATTTCCATGGTCTCATGTTACTGAACTTGTCATTTTCCTGTACACCATAATATTACCTCCCCTGGTCACACACCCTATTTCTTCACCCTCATGTGACCCTCATCCGTTTCCTTGATGTGACCCTGATTCGCTTTCCCCTCATTGAGCCCAAAACCAAGCCTTCTTTTTTCCTGCTTGTTTTTGGTCTCGTGTGGACATGATAAGATCATCACCTCAAGGCCTGTTTCTTATCCCTAAAAAAATAGACTCGTATCTCCACCTTTGCCAGGAAAATATTGTTGTACGTCACAATGATGCCGCAAAAAATACGGATGGAAGCTGTGTGATGAAATAATTTCTTAGCGCAAGAATTTAGCTGCCGGAAGGCTAGAAAATAAGTGAACGACTGACGCACCTTTATGAGTTGGGAAAACACGAAAGAAAACTTGATGTAATAATAAAAGATGAATTAACATGGGAAAAGGAAGTTTTCTTGTAAATAGAATTTAAGTAATTGCACTAACTTTCCCTTAATTCTCAATTAATTTAGCAGCATAATGCCGTGAAATAAGTTTTTTACACTTACTAAATCTTGCAATGAAACATGCTAAAAAGTATCCTGTTGTGCAATAACGATTACTCAACTATACATGACCGATTTTGGTTAATGATCGAGCTTTCAGGGTAAAGCACATCAATCATGTGTACCTGATACCATAAAATAGCACAAATCAATGAAACTTGCCTGCAATATATTTTCGCCATGAGACTTAATTTGTGCATCAGTGAAACTTTTCCAAAACTTAAAAGTTGAAATTATACATACCCTGTATAGCTGTTTTGCCTGGTGTAATTTCAAATATTTCTCCGCAAGAATTATTCATAGAGTACAAGCAAACTTTCCCTCTGAAAGGAAATATCTAAATCATTGACAGAAAAAGCTACTGATTCAGGAGCCACACTTCCATGTGGAATGACAAATATTTGGTCCCCCCACATTAATTTTGATGCCTGAAGGTATGAAGTAGCTGATATTGGAAAGCCCATTTGTGAAAATTAGAATGCTAAAATCCAGATTCAATTTTGAGCAGCTAATATGAAACATCTTAAGTCCTCGCAGAGTGAAGAAAGTAGCTTTTTTCAAGCAATGTTCTGCTAGCATTTGTCCGCACCAAACGAGTCCGTCTCACGGTCGGGTGCGTTCTGCGATCCAGTTTTTATAGGTGCCATAAAGCTGGCTCAGTTCCATCCCGAACTAGATAGCTTCTCCAGATACCCTGACACCCGTCACATGGTTCCTCCACCACGGTTTGGTAGAAAACTTGAGTTTTTGTAATGAATGCCAGAGAATTTGGTTACAAGATGAATTACTGAGAAAACGTCGATTTTCTAACTGATTCTTAGGTATAAAGTACGATAGTTGGGAAACTAAATGCTTACTGCACACGTACTGAGATTTAGTTTTATTCAAAATAACTTTGATGATGCTTTGACACGGTAACTGTTCCAATGAGCTTCGAAGTCTAAAGTGAGATTGTTTCGTATTCAAACGATAAGGAAGAAAGTTATGAACTCATGATTTAATATCCATATTATAAGTGATGAAATGAATAATCTCGAATTATAATTTCGTGTTTCTACTTTACAAAAATTTTCTATAATAAGAGAGAAGTAAAATAGTTGTAAATAAGAATGGTACTTTTTTCCGAATTAAATTTAGTGAATCACGATGTCGCAAAAAGATGTTTTTTAGCTACTAGCTCTTCAAATTTACCTGTCTCCCATCATGCATCTTTGCAGAAATATAAAATAAAAATAATCCAAAAGTTCCTTAGAGTTTTGCACGAAAGCGTAACTTCTTCTAGAACTCACTTCAC